>QJPP01007401.1:0-12500 GCA_003996215.1 Jaltomata sinuosa
AGTACAGAGCCAAACTACATACATGCAGTACAAATAAACCAAAAAACTTATATATACAGGATGTCTCTGAATGTAATAGAGTACATGAAGCAAAAGATAAACTAAAGCTAAGCTCCGATCGCAAGAGCTCACCCTCAGCCTGAAGTAGTCCCCGACAGATCTCCAAGCACGAATCACAACGATCTAACGGCGATGGCCCACGCTAGGATCTGCACCCAAAGATGCAGGGGGTAGGGGTGAGCACCAAATGCGAAGCATAAGGTACCCAGTAGGTATCATAGGCCGACTGGGCACATATAAGATAAAAGTGTAGTAATAGACAGAATAGAAGCAAGTAGTCACAGAAATCAACGAAAGGTACACAGGAACTAGCCCAGAGGGAAATCAACAGAACCACATGTGAAGCTAGTAAGCAGAATATACACACCATAGGCACAGGTGAAAGTAAGAAATAACGCACCTGGGGTCCTTGCAACAACAGTGTATACAAATAAGTTTACGAAATGGACGGTATACCGGTAACCTCAAGTGTAAGAAGAAGAGAGAAAGAGTAATGATAGGCATGCTCAGAGACATGAATCAAACTCAACTAATCATATCAATCTCAAACCATAAACTAACAGTCTAGCAGTGACCAACCTCATACTTATCCATAATAGAGAACAACTATGTAAGTAAATAACAAAAGTCTACCTACAGTCCCCCGGCCGCCCATACAACCGAGGAACACAAACAAGTGAAAACAAACCCTCCGGCATCCCATACTACCGGAGCGTACAATCAGCAAATAACAAACAAGGGTGGAACCTCGAACCATGAATGATATGATGCATGAAGATCTCAAGTGCCATGGTATCTCTGTATGTACCTCCTCCGGCGCCGATCCGGCCCAGCAGGTAGGTTCCATGGAAGGACACTGCCCGTATACCTCTACTCCACCGTATACCCCTCCTCCGGCACACGCAGCCCGTAGCCCCTGGCCCGGATGGCAAGGTCCATGGAGGTCCCAGACCCCATACTCAAACTCAGTATCAACACATGTCGTCCGGTATCAGGATAGAGACCCAGTCTCGAATATGCAATGCCCAGACCCTGTCCAGGACTAAAATAGTAGGAAAATATCTCAAAAACCCCTCCAAGGGTGCCCGGGCGTAGCCGGGTCTAAACAATAAAAAGTCATCTCAGGTGCTCGGTCCAACCGAGACTAAAAAATCATCTCAAGTAACAAGAAAACTCAACTAGCACCCCGGCCCTGCCGAGTCTAGCGATAATCGTAAACTGATGATTTTAAACATAATTTTACTTTCTTGCCCAAAAATCTCCACAAGTGAAATCAACCATTTCCAAATCATTTCCATCAAAAACGGGCCCCCCGGGCCATGCAAGGTTTAGAAAATAGTGCCAGTAGGCCCGAAGCCAAAACCATAGTAGAACATGGATAAACCTCTTTATATACATGGAAATGATATGATCACACACAATAGCTGCCCAGCAGCTCGCAATCAACCTATCGACCCTGCACAGGCCCACAGCTACTCAGCAAGCATAACCAGCCTAGAAGGATAATTCTATGTCCGGGACTCGCGGACATTACCAAAATCCCACCTTCTATTTTCCAGAGTCAGCAAGGCCTCACAGGACCACAAGGGTAAATAAAATATATCGGCAAATACTACAAACAACGGAGGAACAAAAGTAGGCGGACATGAATAAAGCGGTCGAGGTCTGTGGTACCAACCTAATAAACCAACCCAAGGATGCCCATTATTACGATTTTATTTTATATATACGGAGTCTAGGGAAAATAAACTGTAACCTACCTGTCGTTCGATGACAAGCTTGAACCTCCCCGAAAAGAAACTCCGAAACGAAATCAAACTTGAACTCGGGCTTGAATAACTCGACGTCGATAATTGATTAAACACAAAATTATGTAAATCATGGGATAAGATGCTAACCCACCCACCTGAAGATTATCATACATGTATGCAGCACTGTATAATATAATCAAATGGTGGAGATTGAAGAATAACTCACTAAGAGTTCATTTTGGCAAAAGGATTTATAAAGGGCAAAGTATATTTAACAATTTAGAGTTGGTACTTACCAACAGCTAAGCCCACTACGTGGCTTCTTAACCCCTTTTGCTGTCCACTCCCACCACTTCCACGTGGAAGTGGTGGTGCCACTAAAATAATTTTTATCCCGTTAAATAAATATTTGGGTATTGCATAAATTCGTGGTAAAATAAATATAATATTTTAAATATATCATAATTCATAGAAAATCATTTCCAATAAAACCTACTAGATTATAATAATAATTTTAAACATAACTAAATTTACTATCTCCGTTAAAATATTTTTCAAAAGTAATAATAATATAATATAACTTCCTACCACCTTCGATTTTTAAATAAAATACTTTCAAATACGCACGATTTCGATACTCAAGAATTCTCTCGGGATCCTCCCTTATTTTTTATAACTGTTTTGGAACTGAAATGGCGTCTTAAAACGTGAAGTCGAGGCTTAAATCGAGTTTAACCCGACCCGGTTCGCGGCCCGGTTCGCAACCCGTTTTTTGCCAGACAGTCCGCGGTAAAACAGTCATAACCTTTTACTCCGAGATCATTTGGACGTGAGGTTTTGTGCGTTGGAAACTAGACTCGTAGACCTTCGATTTGGTATTTCGGGGGACTTCTAACTCTTTATATATTGAGAGAAAAGCCCTGATACATTTGACCCAAAGTTTAGAAAATATTTTAAAGGTCTTACGATATCTTTTGTCGATTTGCTTGACTTCAAAACTTAAACGTGGAAATGACCGGAAGGGTCATTGAAACCACCCATCATGTATTTGATCTCATGGGTTACCCAAGACTTCACCCATGTCACACTTTCGATTTCAAACAACAATACCACTCATACCCAACAATAATTACATTATCACAATTTCACAAATATATAAACCCAACAAGTTCCTCCGATAATTCGCCCCGTGTTACTCACGAATTCCAACTAGGAAGAGTTTAGAATCATACCTTGATCTTGTTAGTGAGAAGAAATCGCTATTCCCTTTGATTTATATAAACCGATGGACAACTAGCGGGGATTTGTTGGTCACGGTGGTTTTGATACTGTTGAGAAAGGACAATGAGGACTTGCTTGGGGAAAAGAGGGGTTTGATTTTTTATGGAGGTTTGGAGCTTGAGAGTAGAATATGAGTGGGAAGATGATGAAGAATATGAGTTAATATATTCGGACGGTTGGTTTTGTTTCGGGTCGGGTCTTACTTAAATTAAACTTACCTGACGCGGCTGCTTGGCGTGACGGTCCATCGCCACTGTGACGGTCCGTCACTTGGGGAGTCCCACTTAGACAGTGAGCCCTTGTGAGTTTCATGGGTGACGGCCTGACGCGACGGTCCGCCAAGTCCGTGACGGTCCGTCACCCACACCGTCACTACAAAACAGTGGGCATGAATATTTGTCAACATGTGACGGTCCGTGTGACGGTCCGTCGTACAGTTGACGGTCCGCCAACCAGAACCGTCACTCGTGGACAGAACACGCTATTACGTCTGCCTTTTGTACCTGCACACTCAACGCACAAATTAACCAATTCTAACAAATCAAATTTTTCTAAGACTATAATACAACCACAATTTATGGGTTGCCTCCCATACAACGCCTGATTTAACGTCGCGGCACGACGCGGGTGTCTTGATTACTCAGACTTCATCAAGATACACCAGAGACAGAACATGTTCCTCCTTCGGGAGGCCTAGATAGTGCTTTACCCTTTGCCCATTTGCTTTGAACAACTCACCATCTTTGTTTTCGAGTTCGACCACACCGGATGGAAACACTTGGTGTACTTTGAATGGTCCGGACCATTTGGATTTGAGCTTCCCGGGAAATAATTTGAACCTGGAGTTGAACAACAATACCAAGTCCCCTACTTTGAACTCCCTTTTCTCAATCTTTTTGTCATGGTACAGCTTCATTCGTTCCTTGTAGAGAGTGGACCTCTCATATGCTCGCAATCGGAACTCGTCCATCTCATTCAATTGTTCCAACCTTAGTTCTGATGCCTCTTTCCAACTGAGATTTAACTTTTTGAGCGCCCAAAGGGCTTTGTGCTCAAGTTCCACGGGCAAGTGACAGGCTTTACCAAAAACAAATTGGTAAGGAGACATACCTATTGGCGTCTTAAACGCTGTTCGGTACGCCCAGAGTGCGTCATCCAGCTTTCTTGCCCAGTCTCGCTGATTCACATTCACAGACTTAGCCAAGATCTTTTTAATTTCACGGTTCGACACTTCGACTTGCCCACTGGTTTGGAGGTGATAAGGTGTGGCTACCTTGTGTTGCTTCACTCCATATTTTGCTAGAGCAGCCCGGAACACCTTATTACAAAAATGTGAACCTCCATTACTGATGATTGTGTGAGGGGTGCCAAACCGAGCAAAGATGTTTCTTTTTAAGAACGCCACCACACTTCTCCCTTCGTTATCGGCCAAAGCAACTGCCTCTACCCACTTTGACACATAATCCATCGCTACCAAGATGTAGCGGTTCCCGTAAGAACTTTCAAAAGGGCCCATGAAATCTATTCCCCATACGTCGAACAATTCAACCTCCAAAATAGTGGACATGGTTAGCTCTTGTCGGTGAGAGATTGCTCCTCTTCGTTGGCATTGATCACAGAACTTGGCAAATTCATATGAATCTTTCTGGATTGTCGGCCAATAATAACCACACTGTAAGATTTTTTGGGCGGTTCGATTACCCGCATGATGTCCTCCAACTGGGGACGAATGGCAAGCTTGCAAGATGCTTGTCATTTCCACTTCCGGTACACATCTCCTCACTATGTTGTCATCACACAACCAGAATAAATACGGCTCATCCCAGAAAAACTTACTTGCATCATGGAGAAACTTCTTTTTCTGGTGGAAGTTCAAATCTTCCGGGATCATGTCACTCACCGCATAATTTGCGAAGTCAGCGTACCAAGGCACCATATCACGTGACGCAGCCATCACCTGCTCATCCGGGAATGCCTCATCAATCTCCGGTTCCTCTATTACGTTCTCTTCCCTCTCAAGCCTGGACAGATGATCCGCTACCTGGTTCTCACACCCTTTCCGATCTTTGACTTCAAAGTCAAATTCCTGCAACAATAGCACCCATCGGATTAGTCGAGGTTTTGCATCCTTTTTGGTCATCAGATACCTCAAGGCTGCATGATCTGTATGCACCACCACTTTTGTACCAAGTAAGTATGCTATGAATTTCTCGAAGGCGTATACAACAGCCAGCAGCTCCTGTTCTATCACTGTGTAGTTCTTTTGCGCCCCATTCAATGCTTTACTAGCATAATAAATGGGGTGAAAAAGTTTGTCTCGCTTCTGTCCCAGAACAGCTCCAAGCGCCACACCACTCGCATCGCACATTACTTCGAACGGTTTGGACCAATCCGGGGCAATTATAATAGGAGCATCCACTAACTTTTCTTTCAGGCATTCAAACGCCCTCAAACACTCAACATCAAATACAAACTTCGTCTCCTTTTCAAGCAACTTGCACAATGGGGTAGCAACCTTAGAGAAATCTTTGATGAACCTTCGGTAGAAACCGGCATGACCAAGAAAACTCCTCACACCCTTTACTGAAATGGGTGGAGGTAGTTTCTCGATGACTTCAATCTTGGCTCTATCCACCTCTAGACCTCTCATAGATATTTTGTGTCCTAATACAATGCCTTCTTTCACCATGAAATGGAATTTCTCCCAATTCAGCACGAGGTTTGACTCTTCACACCTTTGCAATGCCTGACCCAGATTAGCCAAGCAATCATCAAATGCATCACCCACTACCGAAAAGTCATCCATGAAGACTTCCAATGTGTTCTCCACCATATCAGAAAAGATAGACATCATGCATCTTTGGAAGGTTGCAGGAGCATTACAAAGACCAAAGGGCATGCGTCTAAAAGCAAACGTACCATAGGGACAGGTGAACGTGGTCTTCTCCTGATCTTCCGGGGCGATAGATATTTGGTTGTACCCTGAATATCCATCTAAAAAGCAATACCAACCTCTTCCAGCTAATCTATCCAGCATCTGATCCATAAAGGGCATGGGGAAATGATCACGGAGAGAACAGGAGTTTAGCTTCCGGTAATCCATACAGACTCGCCAGCCCGTGACAGATCTTAATGGAATCAGCTCATTTTTGTCATTTGCTACCACAGTCATTCCTCCCTTCTTAGGAACACATTGCACTAGGCTTACCTATTTGCTATCAGAGATTGGGTAAACCACTCCAGCATCGAGCCATTTGATGATCTCTTTCATCACCACCTCTTGCATTGGCGAATTCAGTCTCCGCTGGTGCTCGGTGGTGGGAGTGCAATTTTCTTCTAGCTGTATCTTATGAGTACAAATAGCTGGTGGGATGCCAATAATATCTGCAATGGTCCAGCCGATTGCTCTCTTGTGTCTCCTCAGAGTGGATAATAATGCTTCAACTTGAGATTGCACAAGGTCTGTCGTGATGATTACCGGTAAGGTATCTTTGTCACCCAGAAATGCATACTTCAGATGGCCTGACAACTCTTTCAACTCTTATACCGGCGCTTTTTCAATAGAAGGCTTTGCAGGAGGTGTTGGTCTGTTCTTTAAATCGAGATCCAATTTCTTTGGGGCGTAACCATATGACCCCATTCCAACCATAACATTTATAATTTCCTCATAATCTTCAACGCCATCATCATCAAAATTCATCATAACTGCTGCCAATGTCTCTACAGCAAGTCTCTCTTCAACAGAAACAATCACATCAGATTCTGCAACAACATCAATAACCGAGATGACATTCATGTCCCTCGGTTGCTTCATTGATCTGCACACATTAAACTTCACTACCTCATCGTTCAACCTGAAAGTCAACTCGTTCCTCTCCATATCTACCAATACTCTTTCGGTTGCCAAGAAGGGTCGTCCCAAAATAATAGGGACTTCAAAGTCCACTTTGTAGTCTAAAATCATGAAGTCTGCCAGAAATATGAACTTCCCCACCTTAACAAGTACATCATACAAAATACCAACCGAGCGTTTCACCGATCTGTCAGCCATCAATAACCTCATAGTCGTCGGTTTGGGGGCTCCTAAGCCCAACTGCCGGTAGATGGCTAACGGCATCAAGTTTATGCTAGCCCCCACCTGCTGCGTTATCCAGTGTCGGCTTGGTAGCCGAATTTAGTGCCCTGTAAAATGTCTGCATCAGGAAATTATCGGTCAACTGATGGTTAGGGAATTGTGTCAGCTTCTTCTTGAACCGCAACCACGTCTCATGTAACGCCTCGTGAGGTTGTTGTCTGAAATTGCTAATTTCATCCCTCAACTGTATCATCCTAGAGGGAGGAAAGAACCTTTCTAGGAAAGCTCCTTTCAACTCTCCCCAAGTTGCGATAGAGTCGGGGGTTAGCTCTGTCAACCATAACGCTGCCTCATCAGATAGAGACAATGGAAACAACCTGAGTCTGATCGCGGTCTGACTTACTCCAGGCAATTCAAATGACTTGCAGATACCCACGAAATTCATCAGGTGCCGGTTTGGATCATCACCAGCCATACCACGGAACAGTCCCTTTAAGTTCAACAGCTGGAGCATTGTGCTAGTTATGTTGAACTTGGCCCCGGGCGCTAGTGGAGGAAGAATAATGGCGCCCGTAGCACCAACTCCATCTAATGCAGTATCATCCTCTATATCTTCAGCATTCAAGTGATGCTGATCCTGTTGAGCCTGCTGTTCTGCAGCGAGCCTTGCTGCCTCCGTTTGTTGTGCAGCCATGGTTTGCCTTAGCGTTCTTGCGAGCTCGGGGTCGTAGGGTAATATTGGTTCACCCGAGCGTCGGGTACTTGGCATGCACAACTCAGTACCCTGTAATAAACAAAAACAACAAATAAAAGTAAAATCAGGAAATATGACTAAGAGTCAAATAAACACACAAGACTTAATAAACAATCGTATTCCCCGGCAGCGGCGCCAAAATTTGATACGCCCAAATTACGACTCCAATTACGAAGCGTAAGCGGTCGCTGTCAAATATAGAACCCAACTAAGGTTGGGGTCGATCCCACAGGGAATAAGGTGCAAATTAAATTGATAGTGAATTAAATGACTAGTAGTCGATAGTTTTCGGTAAATTGGGGGGGTTTTGTGTGAACAATATTTTACCAAAGCAAATAATAATGTGCGATTAATAATCAATATGAGAGTGAACTAGGGAAGTTAGTTACTCATGCTATTAGGAAAAAGGAAGAAATTCATATTCATAATAAAGAGAAAAGATTCTTAAAATATAATGAACACAAGCTTCAATTTATCCAAGAACAAGAATCCAAGATCCCAAGAACAATGGAAGAACAAGGAAAGAGAGGAAGACAAACGTATTGTGTCGTGTTTTTCTCTCCAAAACTTGCTCAAAATAATCCTAGAACTATTGGGTATTGAATAATTAGAATAAACCTAACACAGGGTATTTATAATAGTCCAGGAAATAAAGTCCAAAAATAGGATTTTCGGAATTCCGCGTCGCGTTTGACGGGTCGCCTGACAGGCCGTCAAGCATGTGACGGGCCGTCACTCCAAGCCGTCGTCACTATCCAGTGCTTGCTATCTTTAGCTCTAACTTGACAGTTTGGCTGACGGACCGTCACCCATGCGACGGGCCATCACGCCAACCGTCGCTGCTATCTAGTGCAGGCTCTCCTTGAACTCCCACTTGACGGCTTGGATGACGGTCCGTCACAGGTGTGATGGGCCGTCGTGCCAACCGTCGCCGCTATCCAGTGGCTCCTTCAAGTGCTGCCAGGTTTGGTGGCTTGGCTGACGGTCCATCACAGGTGTGACGAGCCGTCAGGTCCTCCGTCAAGCTCAACCTTTTTACTTAGCTTGGGTAGTTTTACTTCCTTTTTATCCTTGTCTACATTTCCTGCAAATACAACATAAAAACATCAAAAACGACAACGGTTGCTTGAAAACTCACGATTATTCTTAGTTAAAGGAGTCAAAAGTTCCGTAGAATGGAGGCACATCAATCCCCAACTAGGGTAGAAACATGAATAGAAAAATCAAGTATATCACAAATCAAGTCCAGACCCAAGAAAAATTTAACAGATACATACAAAAATGTGGAACCCAGATCAAATAAAATAAAAGCCATCCGGTCACAAATGAGGATAGTACTTGTTATCACAACATCAGATGCCTCAGCCTCAGACTTGCCTAGGAAGGCGTAACAATGGGCCTTACCATCAATCAGGGCAACCTCCCTATCTGGCTGCACCAGCCCCCTTCCTGTATTACTATTTCCTCTGTTTCTATGGCCTCCCTGAAAATTACCTCGCCCACCTTGTGGACAACCCTTGCCATTAGCACCTCCACCTATTGGAACTACAGCCTTAGTCAGTTGCTGTTCCTGGTTACATGTCTGTCTAAGAGGGCATTCCCTCTTAAAATGACTTGGATCACCATAATGAAAACACCCTCGATCAAGAGAGAGCCTGCTGGCAGATGAATAAGAAGACCCCTGGCTTCTAGGAGCTGGAAATTGCTGAATGACCACCTGTAGAAGTTGGCAGGGCTGACTGAATAGGGCGAGCCGAATGGACCTGCTGACTGGGACCCCTAGAGTAAGAACTACTGAAGTTACCCTTATTCTAGGACTTCTTAGCTAATACCTTAGCCTGCCAAACCTTCCTAACCCCCTCCAGTTTCTTTACATAGTCAGTCACCTCATTAAAACTCTTCCCCGCAAAAGTCATGTGAACAAAAAGAACCTGCAACTCGATGTTCAGACTCGTAACATAAAGATGAATCCTCTCCTCTTCAGTGTTGTCACGACCCAGACCGCCGTGAGTGGCACTCACCCAACCCCCCTGGGTGAGCGAACTATCACTTCCCCAAACTTAACCGTTCTAACAACTCAAAATCAAAGTGCAAAAATTAAACTAGCAAAACAATAATAACAAAACCACTTCATTAATATAAACCTGCGGAAATTACCCGCTAGAATCTGAAAGTCGCAGTACTAAACAATCTACTAATGTCTAGAATACGGGGATGCAACTCCAAAATAAGGAAATAATTTAAGCTCGAAACAAGTGGTCTACAACTCTAATGATAGATTCAAGGCAGCTCGATCGAAGCAGCTCACCCTTGAAGTCTGGAAACGTCGGTACTACAGATGAGGTCGCGTCTCAACCGCTGGATGATTGCATGTACTCACAAAAAGAAAAGCAAGTGCAGTATCAGTACACCACCACTGTGTACTGGTAGGATCATCAGCCAGTTCCAAATAAAAATAGTGTATAATAAGTACAACAAATCAAGTATAAGTACGGAAGACATGCAACAAGTCAACAGGCACCCCTAGACTACAAGTCTCTACCTAGCTTGTTCCCGCATGAAATCCACCCTTTCTAACTGTAAGCAACAATCATATAACCAATAAACCATCCCTTTTCGTCTAACCCATACACACCTTGGGATCCCCTCTAAACAACACCTAAGTGTTAAACAGACAACCCGACCTAATCCAAGGCCAACTCAATAGATATAACAGGATTCTCGGTCACTCAAGGACCACCAACAAATATCACATTTTAATAAAATAGCCCGATCCACTCACGGAACCAATAACAGTCAATTCAATACAATAATATCAATGCAATGATGCAGTAAAATAAACCCGTACCAGGAGTGATACCCGAGCCAACCGTTAGTATCCCGTACCAGGCATGTTACCTGATCCAACCATTTATTATACCCATACCAGGCGTGGTACTCGAGCCAACCATTATTATTCCCTTACCAGCCGTGGTACCCGATCCAACCCAATGTTAATTAATCCATAGTCAAATAATGAACAAACAACTTGTAAAACCAACAAGCAACACATTGTTCAATCCACAGACTGTAAAACAGGACCCTTAGACATTCTAAACAATTCCTCTAAGCAATATAATTCATACAAACACTTAGATAAGAGTACAAAAATATACAACATTCACAGGAAAAATAAGCCATCACCTACCTCGAAATAATCCAAGATCTACTCAACCCGAGCTTTCCCGTGTTCCGGATTCCTTTCTCGTTCTTGGTCTAAAACAACATACAAGTACTTGAATTAATAAACAGGGCCTGTGTATTACCCGGATTACACCAAATCCCAAATCCCAGACCAACTATGATCATTTTACCTTTTTTCCTGGGTTTCCCGCTATTAATACCCTTAGTTCTATCATTCTCATGGATAAAAATAGAGAATTTAACAACATCCAATCAATAAACCTTGTATTTAATAATACCCAAGAACTTTCATGCCTAGAATCCCCCTTCTTCCCCGGATTCTACCATTCCTAGGTTATTCCAACCTTTCCCCAAGTTCCCTCCTAGCAATTCTACCGCGTAGGAAAAGTAGTACGAAGTTTAGAGAGTAGAAATCTTACCTTAGGGAAGAAAAACAATGGAAAATGGAGGAAAATTGCCTGGAATCGCCTTGCCCTTCTCCCAAAATAAAATTGTGAAAACTGAACATTTTAGGGAATATTTCTGCATTAATTCCCGTTGAGCCCGCTATAGAGGTCCCTGCTTCGCTATAGCGGTCCCTGCTTCGCTATAGCGGTCCCTAATTCGCTATAGCAGTTCTGACTAGCGTTGACCGCCTTGACTTCCGCTATAGCAGTCTTTTCAACTGCTATAGCAGAGGTCGCTACGGCGGAGCCATTGCGCTCGTCATGGACTGAATGTCCAAAAATCTCCAAAATTTTCCCATTTTACAACACACTTTCTTTCCCCCGATGATCCGAAATAACCCCTTCATGTCTATCGTGATTTTGGGAGTTCTACTTACCCGAATTCAATTCTGAAAAGTCCCCTGGACTCCTTTATGTCTTGGATACATGGAAACATAGCTCAAAACAAGACACCTAACCTAATCCTTACTCGGATTTCTCTAGACTCCACCTCGCTCCAAAACTGGTCGAGGCTAGCCTAGCCCAGAATTTCAAACTCCCAAACCCGGTGTTTTCTAACTCTAAAACCTAGCACGATTGGACTACCCATAATGACGGACCCAATCGTTACAAAAAATACCAATTTACCAATCGTTCATCCCCAAATGATCAAACCCAAAATTACAGAAATAAAGGAAATAAAGTGTAGTACTTGAATCCTCAAACAAATGAGGGTACTTGTTTCGCATGTCCTTCTCAGTTTCTTAAGTGGCTTTCTCAACTGGACGATGCTTCCACTGAACCTTTACCATATCAATCACCTTCGTCCTCAACCTTCAGACATCCCAAGCAAGAATCAAGACTGGTTCCTCTTCATAATGAAGATCCTTATCAAAAAGCACATCATCCCACTTGATGATGTAGTCCCCATCCCCATGGTATCGCTTAAGGATGGATACATGGAATACTGG
>QJPP01007401.1:17500-20000 GCA_003996215.1 Jaltomata sinuosa
CTTCTTCAATACTACAATTATCCAAAGGGTTAAGACCATATATGCACCTGCACCTAGCAAGCTTTGGGGGAAGCAGTAATATTTTCTATGCTACAATTCGAGCTTATGTTATCCTTATAAGCACGTTACTTACATATTTGCATACATGGTGAAGATGATTTAGTGAAAAGTATTATTTTTTTACGTTATATTGGATCACCAAAAGGAAAACCAATAATCCACGTCAAGTTATTCAAGTCCGAATTTGAGTTTGATTTCATTTCGGAACTTCTCGGAGCGGTTCGAGCTTGGACATCGTCGTTCTAGCAGCTTGTCATCGGACGACCGGTAGGTTATGGTTTAAACTCCCTAGACTTAGCATATATCGGATAAAATTGTACTAGTTGGCATCCTTGGGTTGGATTATTAGGTTGGTACCACAGACCTTGACCACTTTATTCATGTCCGCCTACTTTTGTTCCTCCGATACTTGTAGTACTTACCGATATGTTTTATTTACCCTTGTGGTCCTGTGAGGCCTTGTTGACTCTGGAACATAGAAGGTGGGATATTGGGAATGTCCGTGAGTCCCGGGCATAGAATTATCCTTCTAGGCTGGTTATGCTTGCTGAGTAGCTGTGGGCCTGTGCAGGGTCGATAGGTTGATTCTGAGCTGCTGGGCAGCTATTGTGTTTTATCATACCATTTTCATGCATATAAAGAGGTTTTATCCATGTTTTACTATGGTTTGGGCTTCGGGCCTACTGACACTATTTTCTAAACCTTGCATGGCCCCGGAGCCCCATTTTTTATGGAAATAAATTGGAAATAGTTTGATTTAACTTGTGAATATTCTTGGGTAAAAGAAAGTAAAATTATGATTTAAATCACCAGTTTTACGATTAACGCTAGACTCGGCAGGGCCGGGGTGCTAGTTGAGTTTTCTTGCTACTTGAGATGATTTTAGCCTCGGTCAGACCGAGCACCTGAGATGACTTGCTACTGTTTAGACCCGGTTATGTCCGGGCACTCTTGGAGGGGTTTTTGATATATTTTCCCACTACTTTAGTCCTGGACAGGGTCTGGGCATGCATATTTGAACTGGGTCTCTATCTTGAACCCGGACTTACTTCCGGATGACATGTTTTAATACTGAGTTTTAGTATGGGGTCGGGGACCTCCATGGACCTTGCCATCTGGGCCTGGGGCTTCGGGCTGCGTGTGCCGGAGGAAGGGTATACGGCGGAGTAGAGGTATATGGGCAGTGTCCTTCCATGGAACCTACCTGCTGGGCCGGATCGGCACCGGAGGAGGTACATATAGAGATACCATTTCACTTGAGATCTTTATGCATCATATCATTCATTGTTTGAGGCTACACCCTTTTTTGTTATTTGTTGATTGTACGCTCCGGTAGTATGGGATGCCGGAGGGTTTGTTTTTCACTTGTTTGTGTTCCTCGGTTGTATGGGCGGCCGGGGGACTGTAGGTAGACTCTTGCTATTTACTTACAGAATTGTTTCGTATTACGGTTAAGTATGAAATTGGTTACTGCTAGGCTGTTAGTTTCTGGATTTGAGATTGATATGATTAGTTGAGTTTGATTCCTGTCTCTGAGCATGCCTATCATTACTCTTTTCCTCTTCCTCTTACACTTGAGGTTACCAGTATACCGTCCATTTCGTAAGCTTATTATGTATACGTTGTTATTGCAAGGACCCCAGGTGCGTTGTTTCTTACTTTCACTTGTGCCTATGGTGTATATATTCTGCTTGTTGGCCTCACATGTGGTTCTGTTGACTTCCCTCTGGACTAGTTCCTGTGTACCTTTTGTTGATTTATGTGACTACTTGCTTCTATTTTGTTTGTTACTACGCTTTTATCTTATATGTGCCCAGTCGGCCTATGATACCTATTGGGTACCTTATGCTTCGAATTTGGTGCTCACCCTACCCCCTGCATCTTTTGGTGCAGATCCTAGCGTGGGTCATCGCCGTTAGATTGCTGTGATTCGTGCTTGGAGATCTGTTGGGGACTACTTCAGACTGAGGGTGAGCTCTTGGCGATCGGAGCTTAGCTTTAGTTTTTCTTTTGCTTCATGTACTCTATTACCATTCGAAGACATTTGTATACGTTATTTTGGATCATTTTTACTCTTTATATGTAGTTCTGGCTCTATACTATGATATCAGGTCTTGGGGTTTGGTTTAGTTTTCGCATATGTATATATATATATATTCCTGCTATTTATTCTCTTCATCTTGTTCCCTTACTTTTGCTTATTAAATTGTTCCTCCGCTTATTTGTTAGATAGTAGCCCATTACTAACTGTCCTGGGCTACGGAGATTGGTTCTCCTACTGGGGAGATTGAAGGTGCCATCATGTCCGAGAAATCGGATCGTTACATTTATACATAAAAAAAAAGTGGCACGCAACCTTTGAATTCTGGATCTACCTCTGGTTCTACTCATTATTCTACCTCATTATGCATTGTAACTCATGTAACCTTTAAGCCATTTT
>QJPP01007401.1:22500-88539 GCA_003996215.1 Jaltomata sinuosa
CCATCACAATATATATATATATATATATATATATATATAATACACACACATACACACACATATATATATATACACATACATATATATATATATATATATATACATACACACACACACACTAGATATAGAGGAGCCCGTGCTAGCACTGGCCAAATATATATTACTTATTTGTCTCAATTTATGTGACACAGATAAAATTTAGATAGTCAATTAAATTTTTATATGATTTTTAGATATTATTAAATTTTTTATATGATTTTTATATATTATAAGTTGGTAACTATTGTAATTTATAATATCTTTTACATAATTTTCAAATATTATATGTTACTCTCTCTTTCTCAATTTATGTGGCATCGATATAATTTTGAAAGTCAACTGAATTTTCTATATATCTTTTATATATTTTAAGTTGTTAATTATTGTCATTTATAGCACTTTTTCTTCTGTCGCAATTTATGTGGCACTGATAAAATTTTGAGAGTCAACCAAATTTTTTATGTCTTTTAAATATCTTAAGTTGTTATTGTTGTGATTTGTACTATTTTTTTTACCTAATTTTCAAATATATATTATACATTAAGAAGAAAAGTAAGATAAACAAATAAAAACAGGAAAAATATAACATGAAATATCCAAGAAAGAAGCACAGGCAGGCATGTCGGTCAGCTGCCTCCTAATTCCCTTTTATAAGTAAGATAATATTTTAAATTGGTAACTATTGTAATTTATAATATCTTTTGCATAATTTTTAAATAATATATGTTATTCCCTATTTCCTAATTTATGTGGCATCGGTACAATTTTAAAAGTCAACTGAATTTCCTATATATCTTTTAAATATTTTAAGTTGTTAATTATTGTGATTTATAACATTTTTTCTTCTGTAGCAATTTATGTGGCACTAATAAAATTTTGAGAGTCAACCAAATTTTTTATGTCTTTTAAATATTTTAAGTTAAAATTATTGTGATTTGTACTTTTTTTTTTACCTAATTTTCAAATATATAACAAATTAAAAAGAAAAGTAAGATAAACAAATAAAAATAGGAAAAGCATAAAAGAAAATATCTAAGCAGGCAGCACAAGCAGGCATGTCGACCAGTTGCCTGTTTATTCCCTTTTATAAGTAAGGTAATATAGACCAAATAGGATAAAACTATCCTTCAAACAAGTAACACTAATCTGGAGTTCAGCCAGTCCGTAACCACGACCTCGGGTCCACAACCTCATAACATAAGAAAATAAAAACGAAAAATAAAATGAGAAAATCATAATCTAATCGAAGGAGGTACTCTACCACGAAATTCTCCGCTAAGCATGACTAAGGATTTAATAACCTAATCCTAATGCTAACAAGTAACCTAGACTAAGGCTTACGAAGGAAAACTAGTCTAAAGTCCCCAAAATAAGTCGTTTATTTAGAAAATCATCATAAACTAATTTTTTTACCTAGCCATACACCCTAACATTCATGTAACTTATAAAATATATTATCTAACCGAGCTAAGTCTAAAAGAGGAAAACCGTAACCTACCTCAAAAGTCGAACGGCAACTATGAACTGTCACTCGAGAGACTTCTCCTTTCACAGTGCCTCAGATCGCTGTAATGCTATCAGATACATAATCTATGCGTCAATACGGGACTAACGACACTCATATTAATATTTCATAATTCGGATCAGAAAATGGGTCAAAAATCGATCCTCGGGACTCATCGATGAAATCAGAAATGAACTTTGCAATTATCTTCCCTATAAGGTAAGGATCGCATGTCCAAAAGCTAACCAAACACGAGAGTGAATTCGGACCTCAAATGGTCAGAAAAACTTACTTTAAAGATGGAGAAAACTAGGAATTTTAGACCCAATTTGCAAACCAAATACAAAATTAAAGCTTAGACGAGCAATAGAATGAGATGGGGAAGAGATTTCACTTACAATCTGAGTAAACCGCAAAGAAATAAAGAAAAACCTCCTTAACGGAGCTTGCACTTACAATGGGAAATATTTTAAACTTAGAGAAATAAATAAGAAAGAAGACCCTTTAAACACTCAGCGATCGTCGTTCCGACGAAACTTTAGTTGAAGGTGCGACGCCGCTGGAGCGGAGACCTGCTCTCTCCTCGAGCTCCGCCAGAGCGAGCTCACATCGGCAACAAAAATGTCGTAGGAGAGGGAATGGGTGCACAGTGCACCCTCCGTAGGAGCGGTCCACTCTTCGCTGAAGCGGCTCCATAGGAGCAGGATTCGCTGACATCATCTGCCTTTGCTGGTGCGGCTGACTCACCACAGGAGCATTTTCGCTGATGCAGCCAAACTCCGCAGGAGCGTCTTCGCTGGTGTGAGCCAAACTCCGCAAGAGCGGCTACACCAGTACAACTGCATTAGCAGCTTTAACCAACTCCCAAAATCTTTGAACGGACCCCCCCTCCCCTCCAGATTCATTCGGAGTCCCGTGAACACAAACTAAATATGCTACCTAATTGAAAATGACATTCTAGACTCAATGAAATTGACGAACTGATCAACGGAGGTCGTCTTGATAAAATATTGACCAAAGTCAACAGTTTAACTAAAAACACTAAAAGTTACGCAAGTACCCCAAAATGAGTCCAAAAGTCTCGGGACCTAAGCTAAAGGTCCCATTAGCCCCAAATCTACGTTCCGGAGCTAACTGACTGATAAAATTTTAATCTGAGCCCGTTTACTTAGAATGTTGATCAAAGCCAAACATTTCAGATTTAAGAGTTTCAGAACAGGGAGACTCTTCTAAAACCTGACCGAACACCTCGAAAAATGTGTCACCCATCTCAGCAAGCCACATAAATAGTGTAGAAGATACGAAAAGGGTCAAAATAATAAAAATGCACTTAAAAGAGAAATGACCATGAGGGTCATTACAACTCGTGTCCAATGTTTGTTGAGTTGTGCATTATGATTGGGTTGTTGTATCTTAAAGCGGACAAGTCAAGAAGATTATTGTTGGACCGGTGAAAATTTTATTACAATGGGCTTTAATCTCCTTAAAGAGAGAGAGATATCCGCGGCTCAGCCTAAAAATATTTTATTTTCTTTATTTTTTTTCAATTGTAATTGTAACTTCACCAACAATCACCATTTGCAATAATCACCACCAATCACTACCGACCATCATCACTAGCAGACCATTATATTGTTAAGCACCATCATCATTTGGTGTCATTCACCAAAATTATCACTCGCCACTACCCACTACCACCATCAATAACCACAATATATCATTATTGTAAGCCATTGTTACTACTAGCTACAACCCACAACCGCTACCATCGACCAACACGATCCCTAATTGACACCAACAACCACCAGTATCAGATATCACCACATCAACCACCATATAATTTTTATAAAACATTTATTGATATAATATAATAATACTAGCTACTACTTAGACCCCAATCTAAACGATTCAAGTAGTTATGTAAGTTGTGATTAGAAAAAGTTATAACTAACATTTTTAAGTATCCATATATACCCTGAATTTTGACATGAGGAAATGGATGTCTGAACCCATTAATTATTCACATGTGGAATGCTCCACCATGAGTTTGTCTTTTATCCCATCTCTTTTCCTTAAACTTAAAAGATTTATAAAACTCTTCCACTGACCAAATGACTTTATAATGAGAAAAAGAAAGAGCACAAATTAAAGATGCAAAGGAATTTTAAAATGAATATAAGTCATATGTTAAATTGCAATGCCATATTTTAATTATAGCAGTTGGAGATTCAAATCAACCCACTAAGCTCCTAGTTGCCACATCAACATGCATTCTACTTCAATAGTTATCCCAAGAGTCGTTGCAAGTATATTTTTTTCTTTTAACCTTTCAAGTTATTGAAGAGCTTTTGTATGATTTTTTTTACAAAGGAAATCTTTTATATGATCCTCAATGGATTCTCTTAAACTCCATCAAATCCTTTCAGAGATTAGCACTAATTATCATTGGGTGGATGGTTTTCTTTTCAACTTGTATTTTATAAGGATAATCCTAGTTGCACCTTCTTCATAAAGTTACACCACTTTCCTTCCACTGTCCAAAGTACATAAGTATTTTTCAAACTATAAATACCCCCCACTAACTAAATGCTTCCCATCACCAAAACAAACTAAACCATCTCTCTCAAAAAAAAAAAAAAAACAACCCCATCAAAGAAATTAAAAATCCTATTTTTTTTCTCATGGAAAAAACTCAAGAATTTTTATCTATTAGTTGTGAAATACAAAATCATAAGAGCAAGAAACATAGAACAAATAAGATCTTTAGAAAAAAGCAACGATATGAAGGTTTTTTTTTTTTTTTTGTGAAATATCATTGCGAATTTTAACATTTGGGATAAAAATGACAGATCTAAAATCTAATGTTTAAATTAATTAAAAATATGTGGTGGTCAAGGTGGTATACCCATGAAAATTGAGGAAAGAAGAAGAAGAAGAGGGGGGTATCTTACAAAAATCAGTATTTTGCAAAGAAAAAAGGACAGAAAAACGCGTCTGTTTTAAATTTTTATTTATTTATTGTGCCACATCAGCATGTAGGGTGGTATTAAATTCACTTTTAGTATGTATAGATGTGTAATAGATCGCCAGATTAGTTTGAGTGTGAAAATGACTTTTCGGAACAAGTTTAGAGTGTATTTGATGTCTTTAATAAAATCTATGAGTGGATGAACACTCAAATTGTCAATTTTCATCTGGTCCTCCTCTTTCAAATTGTTAAAAATAGTTCGATCAACTTATTAATTAATTTATGGAGATGCCAGTTTCATTTTTTAACTTCTTTTTTCCTTTTAATTAAGGAGAGGTGATCTGCAAAATCTTTTAAGATAATTCTCAAGTGCCTAACTAATGGCCAAGTATTTTTTAAAATTAAATTAACGTCTGGGCAACATTATTTTGGAGATTAAGTTGACAAATAGGATGTGCATTAAGGTTAATTAATTAATGTATCTTTTTTCCACTTTATTTTTACGGCTGTTAATTATATAATCTTTCTTTGTTGAGTCCAAAGGGTTCGGATTGCTACACTGCCTATTTATTACTAGTATTCAACTTTAACAGGGAGATTAGCTTTTCGTCTAAAGTGATTCTTTATAACAACCAAAGGATGTTCTAGGGTTGCTCGGATGGTAAGCACTCTCTACTCCAATTTCGAGATTGTAAGTTTGAGTATCAAGAAAGCAAAAAGGATAGAAGTGGAAACTCCTAAAAAGGAGTTAAAAAAAAAATCAAAGCACATTTTGAGTTGTCAAGCCAAAATTTTTATTTATTTATTTCCTTTTGCAATAACATCTTTTAACTTAAAATGTGATCTTTGAGAATGTATCCCCTCTTCTTCTTTTTTGGCGTGAAAATAATTTCTTAGATCACTTACAAATTGAATACTAAAAAAAAGACGATTTTAAAATTTTTTATGTGTAAAAATAAAGATGACTAAAAAGAAAAATCTTCCCTTCTTGTCTAATAAATGAGTGCTAAACAAAGAGTGGTAAACGAAATTACAAAGTCCACTATCCAATATCCCACAAGATAATAAGTTCAAGCATCTATTAAATTTATATTTCTTTTATTGACTCTGTAGTCTGCTTTCTCTTGATCTATCATTATCGTTCTTTTTAAATATATGTTATTTATTTAATATTAGATTTAAGATCATTGATCTACTTGCCAAGTTGATTTTCTTAACACAATGGATATGTATCTATGAAATTAATTATGTGCAAATATAAGGGCTATTGAGTTGTGTAAGGAGTCAGAATCTTATCAATGGTTCTATATGGTAGTGAATCTTGTTTGTGTATTTTAATGAACATCCCATTAATAGGTATACACTTGTTTATGCTAGATTTGGGGCCCGTTGGGCCATGATTTTAGATCAGGTTGATTTAAAGTTGAAATTTTATTGAGAAAATTATTATATATAATACTTTAAGACTCTTTATTACATAAAATACATTACATTTATCCTAATTACTAAACTACCTTTTTAATTACAAGTCATACCAGAATCTAAAAATTAGTTATTATTTTTTTATTGTATTTAATTCTGGTTTTTTTAATGTTACTTAATTAATGCTAAATAACTCATTGTAATTAAGGAAGATAATTACAAAATAAAATATTTCTTCTCTCTCTTAGACTTGTTTTTTTTTATCTATCCAAATTTTATTTTTTAATTGAATTAGTAGGTTTAAATTTAGAGATTTACAATTATCATTATTCAACTAAATTAATCTTTTTTCTTTGCAATTCATAAATATTTTTCTTCTCTCTTCTAAAATTCATTATAGATTATAATAAATTAGTTATTATTTTTTTATTGTATTTAATTGTGATATTTTTAATGCTACTTAATTAAGGAATAAATCTAAAATGAGATTCACTAAATAACTCATTGTAATTAAGGAAGATAATTACAAAATAAAATCTTTCTTCTCTCTCTTAGTCTTATTTCTTTATTTATCCAAATTTTATTTTTTAATTGAATTAGTAGGCTTAAATTTAGGGATTTACAATTATCATTATTCAACTAAATTAATCTTTTTTCTCTGCAATTCATAAATATTTTTCTTCTCTCTTCTAAAATTATTATAGATTATAAGAAATCACATCAAAATGAATAATTTCAAGTATATAATGTGATTTTTGTGTGATATTATCTAAGACACTCTATGCTAATATTCATTAATTAATTTAATGACTATAGTATACATACATTGAACAGAGATTTTTTCTCCATTTTCTTCCACAAAATATCTTCACTCCATTTTCAAAATTGCAAATCACTTGATTCTCATTTCTATTTCAACATACATAACTTGAAATCATTTATCATACAACATGAAACTAATATTTATACACAGTCTGTTACTATTTTATAATACTATCTAACTGTATCTGAAAATTGTATATCACTTGATTTTCATGAATCTTTCAACAAACATAACTAGAAATCAGTTTTCATACAGTGTGACACCAAAATATATACACAGTCTGTTACTATTTTATAATACTATCTTACTGTATTTGAAAATGATATATCACTAGATTCCCGTAAATGTTTCAACAACATAACAAGAAATCAGTTTTAATATATAGTATTAAATCAATAAATAAATTACATTTACATTTGATAGAATTATACACAGTTCATACACAAACACATAAACTTTTTCTTTAACAAGTATTAATTTTACAATTCTAAGTTATGAATAAAAATTAATGATTTATTATTATTTTTAAAGAGTAAACTATCCTAGATATAATAGGCATAAAACAAGAAAAAAATCTGATATATGAAAGATTGTTGCCTTGATTGATCTCCTAAAGCTCTTTTTAAGGGAATTTGTTGAGCCTGCCTTTTTTTTTTCTTTATTTTCTATTTTCGTTTTTTTAATTTTTTTCCTTTTTTCCTTTTTTATTTTTTTTATTTTATATTTATTAAGTTGGTATATGTTGCAAGAAAACATATGGTAGGTATTGAAAACTAAAATCTTGTGGTATAAGTTGTAATATTCTATCTAATATAGAATATATAGGTTTTTTTCCCAATTTTATTTGGTCATATGCAATTTTAATTAAAAATTATACCTTTTTCTCAGAAACATGAAAATCAACAAATTATGAAAACTATCGAAAAAAATTCACTTTTTATAATCTTATTAAATAAGCGAACAATAGTTCATAAACAATTATTGAAATATCGTAAGACGTCGTATTAGAAAATCGCATATATCTCTATTTTTTTATAAATAAATTTGGGATTACATGTTATTACAAACTTTCAAATATACATAATTTTACAAAAATCTACTAGTCCAATAAATCAACAATAGTAGTTACTAGTTATTCTTTAATATAATCCTCATATATGATACAAAAAATCTATTCATGTCGAGCATGAGTCTTTTTTTAAAAAAATTTAAAATTATTATTATTATTATTTACAAATATTAAACTTATAGTTCAAGTTTTAAATTTTAAAAAGTTGAAATCACAAACATGGGAATGAAATCCTACCTTTTAATAAGATTTGAAATTTGAAATCAAAATTTCAAATATAATTGAAATTAAAGTTTTGTTCAACTGTCATAAATAAACACTAATTTCAAATTTGTACTCCAAATTACATTGTCAAATGCCTTTATACAAGCCATTTAGCAATGATCGTCATTTAATTTCCGTGGGTAATGACATCCTCCAAACACATTAGTGAGAAAAAAAATTAAGCGGCAGTCAGATACATTATACGCTTTTAGTAACTACTTAATTAATTCAAGAAATGATCGGACCACATTAATAATGAAAATTAAAATGTGTATGGTATGTAGAAAAATGTCTTTTACGGAAAATATTTTTTTAGAAAATAAATTGATTTTTATTTATTTCCTCATGTTTGGTAAGTAAGCAAAAATATTATATCAAAATCGTTTTATATAATTGAAGTAAATACTATGAGGATGGAGCGGAGGAAAGGAGTGTGGGGGATAGGGGCTATTCGGGTGGGGGGTGGAGACAATTAACTAATGTGGAATTCGCTAATGGAAACTTATTTTTACTATTTTTATTATTTATTTTTCTTATTTTTAAGAAATTTTTTAAATTTTTTTTTAAATTTTGTGATCAATTAAACATGAAAAAATAATTAAAAAATATTTTTTCTCGTACCAAACACACCCTTGAGGTCCAACATCGTTGAATCCATGACTGAGAAATACATAAGAATTGTTTTGTGATTTTGAAATACTGAACACCATTTTTTTCTTTTCTAAAAATCATCAAAATGCAATTTAAAAAATTATAGGGGAACTTTAAAAATAATCATAAAATTTAAATAAAATATTAGATTAATTTATATGCAACAAAAAATTTTCAAAAAATTATATGACAGTTGGTGGTGGTGATAGCTAGCGGTAGTAATTGTGTGTGTCGATTTGGGATGATATTGACTGATGATGATGATCATCATGGATAGTATCTTGTGGTATAATGGTTTAGTAGTTAATGAGGGTTGTAGATGGCGGTGACTGATAATTATGGTGGATGACAGTGATAACTATTAACGGTGATGAATGATGATGGTGATTAACGATATATAATGGTGGCTAATGGTGGTGATTTTCGATGATTAACTAATGCAATGGTGATTGGTGGTGATCATGATTGTAAATAGTGGCTAATGGTGGTGACCACTGACATTAGTGATTGGAGATGATGGTGTTTGTGGCTGAGGACAGTGATTGTGGGTGGTAGGTAGTGGTGATTGGTAGTGGCGAATAGTTGTGGCTGAGGATGGTTGTTGTGAGTGGTGGGTGAAAGTAGACGGAGCATTAGTTGAACTGTCATTTTTGTAGAAATTCTTAACTAAACATATTAATGATATCAAGATCACTTTATTATAGATGATCTTAAATATTCAAACACATTAAGTGGTTGTAAAATAAGAAAAATAATAAGTAGCACTTAATAATTAAGATTCAAACCTAGAGAACAAATAGAATTAATGACTGAGATTTGAATGTTTATAAGATTAAGATCCTGATTAAGTGTAAACAAGTGAGTTTCTTAATACCCCTAGTTTCATATTCGTCCACTAAGCCCTAGTTTACACATGTAAATGCAGTCCACATCAATACATATCCTAAGAGTCGTTTCACACGTTTTTTAACCATTCAAGAGTCCAAAGAGCTTGTTAATAAATATTCACAAAGGCAATCTTTCATATGATTCTCAATGGATTCACTTTAGATCCATCAAATATTCTTTACGAGATTAGCACTAATCCTCATTTGGTGGGTGGTTTTTTTTTCTCTTATATTTTACAAGGATAATCCTAGCTAGCTAGTTACACCACTTTCCTTTCACTGTCCAAAGTAAATAAGTATTTTTCAAACTATAAATACCCCCACTAACTAAATGCTTCCCATCACCAAAACAAACTAAACCATCTCTCTCTCAAGAAAACAAAACAACCCCAATATCAAATAAATTAAAAATCCTATTTTTTTTCTCATGGAGAAATATACTAGTCAAGATTTTTCATCTATTAGTTGTGAAATACAAATCATAAGAGCAAGAAACATAGAACAAATAAGCTCTTTAGGAAAAAGCAACTTGTTTATTAGATGCTATCTTCCTGCAGGAAATAACCAAAGAGTTAAGCTAAATAGCAAAGAAATCTCATCATCAAAAACAGACTTATTTTGGGATGAATCTTTCTCATTGGATTGCATGGGAATAAAAGACTCCATTAACATGATGAAGCAAGGAACAGTAGTCTTCGAGCTCCGGTCAAGAAAATATCTTTCACTTCTTGGGAAAAATATTGGTGGCTCACAACTCTTGGGGAGAGTTGAAATTCCATGGAGAAGAGTATTTGAGTCAACAGAAATGGAGATAGAGGAGTGGGCAATATTAATGGTTACTTCAAAGAATATTAATGAAGATGTGAAACCTCCAGCAGTGAAGATAGCAATGAAGGTTAGGGTAAATGAAGCAACAAAATTGAAGAATAATAATAATAGGGTGAGAAGATCATGGGATGAGTCATGTGCTTGCAAGGGTTGTTGTGGGTGCAATAGTAGTAATATTTTCAGTGTTGATGATTATGAAATTTTTGCACTTGGAGCTGCTTTAGATGCTCTTTAGTTTATGGACAAATATGGGCAAAGCACTAATTAAGGTGCTCTCCACGATTAGATTAACTTTTTTGTCATAGGCTAATTTTTCTAGTGAATATTTCATTACATTTTGCAGTTTTGAGAAATTTCATGGTATATGACTTCTTACAATTAAATAAAGTAACGAAAAAGGATAAAACATGTTCTTAAATTATTGGTTACTGACTAAGTTTGAGTGTCTATCTTAAAAAATATATCAAGTTTAAGAAGTTATCTAGGTGTTAAGCCTATTATAAAACTATAGTTGTATTGTAGATATAGTAGCTATGTTTACTTAGTTAGGTAATGTTTTCTTAAATTTAACCTTCCGGACCATTTTTTAACCAAGTAAGTTGATTGAGGGCCATTTTTTATCCAATAGGTGAAAGGAAGATATTTTTGAGTCATTTCTAATATGTTGAGTGCATTTTTCATCCTTTTTCATATATATACTAATTTAGCATAAATATTAAATGCGGATAAAAAAGGAAAAAATTCACACCCCATAATTAAATAAGATTCTATATTACTAAATATAAGGATAATTTTTTCTTATTTACGAAATATAGCTGTCACGATCCAAAATCCCATTAGATCGTGAGGGCACCCACCATCCCCGTAGGCGAACTCCTTTCTTTTTTTAACCATCTAACAGTATAATAATGCGAAAGTGAAATGAAAGTAAGCAACTAAATCTTATAAATGCGAAATAAACGAGTTAGAAATTTAAACTACCACAAGACCTGGTGACACCAGTACAAGAGCATCTACGAATATGAAACAAGTCTGTGAAAACTAAAACAACTGTCTAGAAGAAAGTAAGACAGAAAATATAAAGAATCTCTAGAATCCAGTACTGTCGAAGAAAAAAAAAGCTCACCTTGAATCCTAGTACCTGGCTCAGTTTTTGCACGTAAAAAGGTGCAGCAAATATAGAGTGAGTACGGAAAACACGTGTACTCAGCAAGCTTTGATTACTAACTCCTTCTAGAAGCGATAATGAAATGTATCTTAAAAGTTTTCTTTTTCACAAGTAAAATCTTACCAAAATGTAAGTCACCATAACATAACAAATAAGGCACGTATCTGGAATAATTCAATACAAAGTGCAACACAGATAAAAAGTAATGCAATGCAATGCACTGACCAAAAGTAAATCGGTATATACCCGTCGAAACCATTTCCCATCGGCATTATAAAATCCGCCGAAATTATTTCCCATCGGCATAAAAAGACCCGCCAGAACCATTTTCCATTGACATAGTAAGAACCTGAATTTTATAAATAAATCACAGTACCACTCGCCAGAACCATTTTCCATCGACTTTGCATGATGTCACTTGCCGGAACTATTTTCCATCGACTTAATAAGAATATGAATTTTACAAATAACTCAGTGTGAAATATCAATCAATAATTATCATGCAACAATAAGAGAGGTATCAATGAATATGTATGATCAAGTACATAAAATGAGTTTATTAATCACAACCAAGTTCACATAATTCATGAGTCTTAACAGTTCAATTGTATCACAACTTATGAGATTCTATCAACCGATAATAATTTTCGTAAGAATTTTTCATAGCATAACACCGGTACCTGTATAAATGCTCGTTATCTCATTTATACGGGACCCCCTGATTACGCATTACCCTTAAGTTCATTCAATACAATAAAACTAATACTTTAAAAAGAAATTAAAAATCTCTACTTGCCTCAAAACGAAGCCTAAGTGTCAAGTAACGAACTTGCCCTTACGTAACTCTTTCGAACGGTTAAAATCTGTACAAATACATAATAATTAACATGTCAAATTTCATCTAAAATGAATTGTTATTCAACTCTCAAATCAAGAATTCTTACTCTAAGAACCCTATTCCTAAAACCTACTTTGTTAAACTGTAATTGATTGATCATCGTAGGAAAAAAATTCAAAACTCTGAAACTAACCATGAAAACATTAATTCTGCAAAAAAGGTATCAAATACCTAGAAACTATCTACTACCAATGATTCTATCATCAATATCACATGATTTGACTCATTCCACCTTCTTTCTTTTCTCAATAATTGGTTCAATCATTACCTAATAATTATGTAAGATATGTAAGCTAAACAATCCACTCACCCTCACCTTTGACTCTCTTCTTTTAATTTGTATATTGGTCACATAAGTAAATAAAGTGTGGGTTAACCCATTATCAACTAATTAAATCTATTACCTAAAATAGTTAAAACTTAGAATAGACCCTCGATTTATTCGAAACCCCAAGAAAATAAGTTAAATGTGTAAATTGACTAAAAAGCAGGTTACATACCTATTAGTAAACACCAATCTGAGGTCGTCTTGATCAAAGATTATTCGCGACCAAACTTAACTTTCTTAAAATTCAAGAACCCAACCAATAACTCAAATCTCTCGCGAACACTCCTAGGTTTGTACTATCTATCCCTGAAAGTTATAAATCACATTTAAAGACGATGAGGAGGGTTAAAACAAGAAAAATAAGTAAAAACTTACAAGATGACTTGGAGGATTATTACATCATCCACCACTAAAATAAACATTCATCTTCGAACTTAAAAAGAAAGAAGGTACCTGGAATATCGAAGAGATGAGGATATCTGCTCCATATATTGGATTCTACCTCCCAAGTGGCTTCCTTCACAGGACGATGCCTCCACTGCACCTTCAGAGATGCTATCTCCTTGGATCTTAGCTTTCTAACCTTCCTATCCAGAATAGCTATAGGCTCTTCCTCAAATGTCAAACCTTGGTCCAACTGCACCGAGTCCCATTGAATCACACGAAAACCATCACCATGATATTTCTTCAACATTAAAACATGAAATATAGTATGAACACCTGATAAGTATGGTGGCATAGCCAGCTCATACGCCACTTCCCCAATACGTCAGAGTATCTCAAATGGACCAATGAACCTAGGACTGAGTTTTTCCTTCTTCTAAAATCTCATAACTCCCTTCATAGGTAACACTTTCAACCAGACTTTCTCTCCAATTATGAAATCTAAATCGCGAACCTTCTGATCTACATAACTCTTTTGTCTACTCTGAGCTGTGAGAAGTCTCTCCTAAATTAACTTGACCTTATCTAAGGAATCTCTCAACAAATCTGTACCCCAAGGCCTGACCTCGAATGCATCAAACCAACCCACCGGAGAACACAATATCTCTTGCCATACAAATCCTCAAACGAAACCATCTGAATGCTAGAATGATAACTATTGTTATATGCAAACTCCAATAATGGAAAGAATTGGTCTCAATGACCACCAAAATCAATTACACACGCTCGTAGCATATCCTTCAACACCTGAATGGTCCGCTCGGATTGACCATCGGTCTCTGGATGAAAGGCCGTACTAATATCCACTTTAGTACCCAATTCCTTCTGCATACACTTCCAGAAGTTAGATGTGAACTGAGTACCTCATTCTGAAATGATAGAAATCAGAACACCATGCTGTCACGATCCGATTTCTTGGCCATGATGGCACTCTACAACTCTCCTAGTAGGCGAACTAATTCCCATAGCCCAAAACGGTTAGTAATGGGCTATTATCTAACAGGCAAGCGGAAAAATGATATAAATGTGAGGAAGCAAGGGAAATAAGAGAAAAATAGACAACAGAAATATAGATATATATAAAAGCGGAAGCTAAATCAAAACTCCAAAACCTGGTATCATAGTATAAAAAGGCGGAACTAAGTATACAAAGTATAAAAGGATCCCAAAAATAATATATATATATATGTCTCCGAATAATAAAAGAGTACATAATACAAAAGATGAGCTAAAAGATAAGCCCGACCATCAAGGGCTCACCCTCAGCCTCAGATAGTCCAAAAAATCAGCCCGCACGAGTCTCCAACGGATCAACGGTGATGACCCACACTAGGATCTACACCAGAGAGATGCAGAGTGTAGTATGAGCACCAATTGCTAAGCAACGAGTACCCAATAGGTACCATAGTCCGACTGGATGCATATAAGATATAAGAGCAGTAATATAGCAGAAGAGAAGAAAGTAGTCACAAAAGGCAATGAATAAGTACACGGAAGCTAGCACAGAAGGATACAAAGAGAAAACAACACACTCGGCTAGCTACTAGAATATATATATCACACAGACACAGGTGAAAGAAAGAAGTCACGTACCTGGGATCCTCGCAATAACAATATATATAAAGAGTTTTAGAAATAAGCGGTATACTGGTAACCTCAAGTAAAAAGCAAAGGAGGAAAGACGAATAACGATAACATGCTCGAAAATAAGATTAATAACTAAGCCATGCTAATAATGCTACTCTCAAGTTAGGAAAGAAGCAACCAGAAGCCCAATTACAGTTTAACAAGTGAACCAAATGTATATAATTCAACTCTCAATATCAAATCATCATATGAATTACTATAAGGATCAATATCTCGATAGAGTAACAATAAGTCTACCTACAGTCCTAACGAGTGCCTATACACCCGAGGAACACAAACAAGTAAAGACAAACCCTCTGGCTTCCCATACTACCAGAGCGTACACTCAACAAATAGCAAACAAGGGTGGAATCTGACACAAAAGGATGATATGATATGATATACTGAAACCAAGTGTGAAAGTAGTGCCATATATTACCTCCTCCGGTACCTAAAAGGCCCAATAGAGGCAGGATCTATGGAAGGGATTCCCTCGAGTACCACTACTCCACTGTACACCCCTCTTACAGTCACCCTCGGCCCGTAGCTCTTAGTCCAGAATGGCATAGTCCATGGAGGTCTACTCGTAGACCACATACAAACCTCATAACCTCAATATAACTATTCGAAGTGTAGTCGGGTCCAAATAAGTTAACAAATATTGAAAAGGCACGCCTAGGGTTCTACCCGGGTCTAAATCAGTGAATCAAGGCTCAAAACCCCATCAAGGGTGCCCGGGGGTAATCAGGTCTAAAACAATAGTAAAAACCAATTTGTGGCTCGGTCCGATTGAGTCTAGTACCATTTTAATCCATAGGAAATCAAATCTAGCAGTACGGCCCAGCCGAGTCTAGTATAAGTATGAAAACAATGATAAAAATATCCTTTTAACTTTATTACCCCAAGAAGATCCAAGAAAATAATTCAAAACCCTTTTTTTACAACCATTTTTACAAAAACTGGCCCTCGAGGCCATGCAAGGTTTAAAAAACCATCAATAGTAGGCCCGAAGCCAAAACCATAGTAAAGCATGTGAAAAACCTCTTTATATGCATGATAATGGCATGCTTAATCACACACGGTAGCCCAATGGCTTACAATCAACCTATCGGCCCTGCACAGGCTCCAATCACACTACAACACATATAACTAGCCTAAGATCGCAATATCGATGTCCCAGACTCACATACATTCCCAATTAACCCACCATCTATGGTCCAGAGTCAAATACAAGTTCACGCAGGACCATAAGGGTGATAATATCATCTACCATGAATACTACAATCATCGGGGAAAGCAAAATAAGTCGGACATGAAGAAATGGATAAGGTCTGGGGTACCAAGCTAATAAACCCAACACAAGGATGCTAATTAGTACAATTATTTCCTATATATGCAAAGTTTAAAAGAGTTAAACCATAACCTACCTGTCGTTCGATGACAAGCTGCTGGAATGACGATGTCTGAGCCTGAACCGCTCTGAAAAGCTCCAAAATAAAGTCAAACTATCATAAACATAAACTACGTATCAAAATGAGACTATCAATACCCATATTGCTATAATTATAGGCGAGTCAAAATTTGGGTCACTGGCGGGCCCGTGAGACCCGTAACCCGAAGCCGGAAATAAAAGAGCGTAAAATGATCACCACATTACCGAGAGTGCATGCTCAGAGTATTGGAAGAAATGACCATGGATAATGGGTCAAAATCGCCAACCATCTATAAGAACAATTGAGGAAATCAAGGATGCGAATTTAACAGAATTAAGGGGATAAAACTTATAATTGTGATGGAGAAACGATCACATGCAAGGAATTCACACCCCAACACCAAGAATTGGAGTAATATAGTTGTTTGGGGAGCTTGGACTGTTATCAATGGAGTTTGCGCGGAGTAGTAATGTGAAAAATGAAAGGGAAGGCTTATATACTGCCCAGGGTCCTTCATCGCGATCGCAAAGGGACCCCACATGGTCACGAGGACCATGCTGGCTAGACCATCGCGATCGCGAGGACTATCCATGTGGCCGCGAAGAACAAGAGGGGAACGGCTTCATCGCAGTCACAAGAACTGATCTCACGATTGCGTAGAGCAAGAAAATAGGGACAACATCGCGGTCGCAAAGAGACACTTCGCGATCGCGAAGAACAAAGGTACCAGATCCACAGGACCTTTATCACGGTCGTATGGAGGGACCTTGCGATGATGATTAAGGCCTGAGGCCTGTACCTGCAACAGCTACCAGCAGAAAACACAAGAGAAAAAAGTCTCTGGGTAGGCCCACAGGGCTCATCCGGGACCCTGCATGCTCAAAGGAACTATGTTAATGTACCAGAAATAGCATTTCAGACTCAACAGAATAGACGAAAAACACAACGGAGGTCGGTTTAACAAAAAATATGCCCAACGCCCAAAACCAACCTTTAGTCAAAATGGAACTCAACACCCAAAAATGAGTATGGAAGCCTCAGGACCCGAACCAAAGGTCCCTCCAGCCCAAAGTCAACATTTTGGAACTAAAAGCGCTGAAGGAATTTCCATTCGAGGTCATCTTCTCTGAATGTTGACCAAAGTCAAACTTTCAAGTTCAACTAGCTCAAAAATACAAAAACCAACACAAAAATAACTCGAAAGATCTTAGACCCCGACCAAGGGTCCATCTAGAACAAAATCCATGCTTCAGAACTAAAGAAACTGTCAGAATTTAATTTCGAGCATGTTTACCAAGAATGTTGACCAAAGTCAATGATATCCTAAGTTAAGGCTCTAAAATAGGGACACAGCCATAACGACTAAGCGAATGGCCAGGGCACCAAACCACCAGTCCCAGCAAGTCATAAATGACCTGGGTTGCTATAGGTAAGCTCTAACAATACAAGAAAAGCATAAATGCGGGAATGACCAAAAGAGTCATTACATCATCCACTACTAAAAAGGACTTTCATCCTCGAAAGTCAAGAACAAAGAAGTACCTGAAGGCTAAAAAATATGGATACTGAGCCCGCATCTCTCTCTCGGTCTCACAAGTAGCCTCCTCAATCGGATGGTGCCTCCACTGAACCTTAACAACCAAAATCTCCCTAGACCTCAGTCTCTTGACATCTCTAGCTAAAATAGCTACCGGCTCCTCAACAAAGACTAAACTCTCATCCAACAGAATCGTGTCCCACTGCAACATATGAGACTCATCTGGTATAGACTGTCGCAACATCGATTTATGGAAAACTGGGTGCATAGAAGAAAATATCGGAGGCAAAGCTAACTGATAGGCAACACTACCAACCCTCTAAAGTATCTCAAATTGACCAACGTACCAGGGGCTAAGCTTTCCCCGCCTACCGAATCTCATTACGCCCTTCATGGGCGATACACGGAGAAACACCAAGTCGCCAACACTGAACTCCAAGGCACGAAGTCTACGATCAGCGTAGCTCCTCTGCCTACTCTGAGCTGCCCAAAGTCTGTCCTAAATCACTCTAACTCAGTCTAAGGAATCACGAAGCAAGTCAGTACTCTGTGGCCTGGACTCTAAACCATAAAACCAACCAATTGGTGATCTGCAATGCCTACCATACAAAGCCTCAAAAGGTGCCACACCGATGCTCAAATAAAAACTATTATTACAAGCAAACCCGGCCAAAGGCACAAACTGATCCCAAGAACCTCCAAAGTCAAGAATACAGGCCCGAAACATATCCTTCAAGACCTAAATAGTCCTTTCAAACTGACCATTTGTCTGAGGGTGGAATGAGGTACTAAGCTGAACCTCTGTACCCAAGTCTCACTGAATAGCCCTCCAAAACTGAGATATGAACTGAGTGCCATGGTCTGAAATGATAGAAGCTGGGACCCCATGCAACTGAATAATCTTGCGAAGGTAAATCTGAGCTAACTTCTCTGCACTGTAAGTAGTCTGAATTGGAAATAAGTGCACTGACTTAGTCAGCTGATCCAAAATCACCTAAATAGAGTCAAAGCCCTAGAAGTACAAGGCAATCCAACTATGAAGTCCATAGTGATCCCTTCGCACTTCCACTCAGGAATGGAAAGTCGTTGCATCAATCTACCAGGTCTCATGTGCTCGAACTTCACCTGCTGATATTTCAAGCACCGAGATACAAACTCTGCCACATCCTGCGTCATACCACTCCACCAGTAAAGCTGTCTCAAGTCTCTGTACATCTTGGCTGCGCTAGGATGGATGGAATATCTAGAAGAATGTGCCATTCTAAGAATCAACTGAATCAAATCTTCAACTCTCGGAACACAAAGACGACTGTCGAATCTTAGAATACCATCAGAACGTAAAGTAGCCCGACTAGCCTCACCCCAGACAACCTGATCACGAAGGTCACACAATCGCTGATCCTTAAACTGATGGCTCTGAATCTGATCAACCAAGGTAGAATGAACCTCGATACTAGTGAGAACTCTGCTAGGATCCGACAAGTCAAGCCTAACCAAATGGTTAGCTAAGGACTGGATATCTAAGGCCAACGGTCACTTCAAAACTTATAGAAAAGCTAGCATACCCATACTCACTGCTTTCCGACTCAAGGTATCTACTACCATATTTGCTTTGCCCGGATGATACAGAATAGTGAAATCATAGTCCTTTAGTAACTCGATCCATATCCTCTGCCTCGAGTTCAACTCGCGCTCACTCGTGATGTACTGAAGACTACGGTGATCGGTGAATATCTCGCAGTGAACCCCATATAAGTAGTGCCTCCAAATCTTAAGCGCAAAAACTACCTCTGCCAACTCCAAGTCATGAGTGGGGTAGTTGCGCTCGTGAACCTTCAGCTGCCTCAGCGCATATGCTATCACACAACCCTGTTGCATCAACACACAACCAAGACCGACCCCTGAAGCATCACAATATATCGAGAAGCTTTGACCCTTAACTGGCAAAGTCAACACTGGAGCTGAAGTCAACAAGGCCTTAAGCCTCTGAAAGCTATCCTCACAGTGATTCGACCACTGGAATGGGACATCCTTCCTAGTCAGGCTAGTCAAAGGTGCTGCTATAAAACCCCCTCGACGAACCTCCTATAGTACCCTGCTAACCCAACAAAGTTGTGAACCACGATAGGAGTAGCAGGTCTCGGCCAATCACGAACAACTAAAATTTTCCCCGGGTCTACTCCAATCCCATACTTAGACACCATGTGTCCTAGGAATGCAGTTGACTCAAGCCAAAACTTGCACTTTGAGAACTTGGCATAAAACCGATGATCTCTCAAAGTCTGGAGTATAATCCTCAAGTGCTGCTCATGATCCTCTCTACTCCGCGAGTATATCAAGATATTGTCTATGAAAACTATCACAAATGAGTCCAAGTACGGGCTAAGAACCCTATGCATCAAGTTCATGAAAGCTGCGGGGGCATTAGTCAACCCAAAAGACATCACCAAGAACTCATAGTGGCCATAACGTGTCCTGAATGCTGTCTTAGGGATGTCCTCCGCCCTAATCCTCAACTGGTGGTAGCATGACTTCAAATATATCTTTGAAAACATGACTGAACCATGAAGCTGATCAAAAAGATCATCTATGCGCGGCATCGGATACCCATTCCTCACGGTCACCCTTTCAACTGCCGATAATCAATACACATCCACATCGACCCATCCTTATTCTTCACAAACAAAACAGGAGCACCCCAAGGTGACATACTCGGCCTAATAAAACCCTTAGCAAATAAGTCATGGAGCTGCTCCTTAAGTTCTCTCAACTCAGCTGGAGCCATACGGTAAGGAGAAATAGAAATGTGCCTAGTACCCGGCTCTAAATCAACAGTAAAATCGATATCTCTCTTGAGTGGGACGCTTGACAGGTCGGTAGGAAACACATCTAGAAAATCTCTAACCACAGGGACTGACACAGGGAAAGAAGGGTCAGCGCTAGCATCTCGAACATATGCTAGATAAGTCAACACCCACGAGAAATCAACTTCCTAGCTCAAAGACAAGAGATGATTGTTAAGTTCATTTTTGAATAATTCAAAAACTACTTCATAACTTCGTGGCAAAAAAGTCATTTATTTGATTTTATTTTTTGAAAAAATAGTTAAAAAGAGAGTCGCCACTTAATTTTTAGGAAAATTAAGAAACTATTTTAAAAAAGTATTTTTTAGAAAACCTTTAATGAAAACAAGAGTCTAGGTAAGGGTTCAAGTTAAATTCGAAAGAAGGTACTAAGCACTTTCAAAAATCCACAAAGTGTGTCTCCCGACGAATTTAAAATATTTGGCAAATTTTGAAAATCTTAAGTTTATTTTAAGAAAATCTTGAAGTTTTATTTGAAAATCTTATTTAAAATGAATAGAAATTACTTGTTACTTAGACATTCATATTTATTCAAAGTAATGAAATAAATTAAACATCCAAAGTTTCAAATAATTCTAACTTTAACAATTTATCCAAGTTAAGATTTTGAACTAAATGGTTAATTCAAACTCATAGGCGTGGATTGAAAGAACCTTTATTTAATAACTATGAAAGGATACGGGAGATCCTCAAGTTATTCTCACAAAGTCCTATAGTGTCATAAAGCTTCTAAATAACTATGAAAGAATATGAACAATTCTTAAGTTATTCTATAAGCTTGATCGATTTGCCTAAATTAAAACCAAATTTGATAAGTAACTTAAAGAGAAAGTCGTTCGAACTGCTCTTGATAATTTGATAAGTATTTCAAATAACTCCATGAGGATTCATCTACATTCAATTAAAAGTGCTAAGCATTTAAATAAACAATTGAATAAACACAAAATGAAGAAGTAGGGAGGGAAATAAAATTGAGCCCAAATTGGATCTCTTGTGAGCAGCTGCTACTGCCATTTTTTGGAATTTAAGTCCAACATCCTTTATTTTTAGCCCTTGGAACATGCTCCTGCTACTATTTTTTCACTGATTTGAACTACTCAACCAAAATTTTCCTCAAATATTGCCATATCGTGGATGAAGCTGACTCGAGAAGGAGATGATGATATGCGGAGGGTAGGGAGTCCATGGACTCGATCGGGAGAGTTCATGCGTTAAACAAAGAGGGTAAAAATTAGTAACTGGTCAAGGCAATAATAACAATAATTATAATAATAATAATGGCAACAACAAAGCACATACTGAAACACGAAATCCGATATACAATATGCTGGTAATAAAAATGAGATCCTAACTCATGCTTTTTACAAGATATGTCATATGTTGTTAACAGTGAAGAGACAGATCTCATCCCTCAAGAATAGAACAACACAGGGAAAAGGAGAAGCAAACTAAATTGACTTTATACTATTCAGTAGTATTGGATAAACAAGAAAAGCTTTTTAGACTCGTAAGAGACGTAAGGTGAATCAATAATCCAGCAAACAACACAGTTAAATGCCTATAGTTAACGTCACAAACTCAAATCACCTCCTATATTTAAAAATAAATTAGCACGTGCTTGTTGAACTTAATAACGCTTATCATCTCTAAAAATTTACTTCAAATAGGAAGAACTTCTTTTCGTTTTAACTCAATCCCATCAAAGTGTAGTCATTTACTCAAACTCAAAGTGGAAAGCGGACGAAAACATGTACCCATTTCGGAATGCAAAGCAAGTTTAAAAGGTAAAAGAGACATTTTTATTCACTTTCAATGTCAACCTTATCGTCCCAAAACAAAATTTAAAACATGAATAAATTTTATCGAAAATCAATTAGATTATCTATGCATAATAGGATACCTTAAAAATCAAAACGTAGATTCTTAACCCAAAAATATTTAGTCAATTAATATGACTTTAAATCATGTATGGATGTTTAAGTTAGTGAACAAGAGAATCAATAAACTAAGTGAAAGCCATATTAAAAAGAAAGTGAGTCAATTTTCATACTTCTACTAAAGAAAATTTAAGGATCTCCACCAGATTTACTCATACCAAAATAATAAGTAGGAAATTAGAGAACTGGGAAAGAAGGGAATTACTTGGTTAAGCTTGTTACGATATAAATGAGATGTTCTTTCTTTTAGAAATTCTATGAAACTTTTACTAGTGTAAATGCATTTTAAAAAAAATAATTTGATCACATAAAGAGGAATCTAAGACCCAATTTCATAACCAAGAATATCAATCAACTCCAAATTTCAGTAACAGGATAACTGAAATGGAAAGGGGATTTATCCCCATATTGAAGAGATATTTTTAATGACAAGCACAAAAATTAATACCTCACATAAAGACTTCGATGAAAAATAAGACGGAAAGGGTATCACGGCTAAAGTAGTTTCATCAAAGGAATAAATTACTAACTAGTAACATGAAAGTAAGCTAATCTAATGACAGAATCAAAATGCATAACCAAGAAGACCAACAATAAAACTAAAGTAAAGAGGAGAATTATCTTTTTCCGGGCAGCGGACTGAAACAACAAGCCTTTCCAGAAAGCTTCACCACACCGCCAAAAAATTAACTTGATTTCTTATCTTAAAAATCCAAGCTACTAAGAGTCTTAAAGGACTTTTTAGCCCTTGAAACCTTGATGAACAGTGAAAATGAATGGGGTATTTATAGGGTGAAACTTGTAGATTTGAGAGGCAATTTTCGATGTGGGACTTGGGGGAATTTTCAAATTTCGTCCAAGGATAAGGTTGAGCTGGAGAAATCATACGAACTTGAGCCAAAAATCTAAAGAAAAAATCAGAAATTGAACAGATAAGAGCGTCGAGAAGCTTCTGGGATCTTCCATAGTACAACCCTCGTGCCAAGCACGCCTCCTTGTATGAAATGGAGAAGAAATAGAGGGAAATCAAAGAGGGATCATTGTTTGGTGAGGATTTCCAGAGGTTTTGGTGTTGTTTGGGGTGTACTGTCGTTTTGGAGGAGGAGGGGAACATTTAGGGGTTGTTTTGGTCGATTCTGGTCTTTAGGGAAAGAGAAGGAGAGTATAGGGGTGTGGGCTATTGGGCTGGACCGGGTCATGGGGTGTGGTTGAGCCAAAATTGGCTGATAATTAAAGGGTAGAATGGGTTTAAATGATGGCCACATTTCTTTGCAAATATGGCCGGATTTGATTTAAAGAATAGCCAAATTGGAACTATTAGCAAATTTAGGCTAAAATTAGAATAGACGAATTCATTTAAATTAATATTTGAGCTTCTTTAACTTAAACAAAATAAAAATGGATAAAAATAACCATTTTTATTTAAAGCATAACCACTTTATTTAAAATTAAGAGACTCATTATTTAATTAATCTCCATTTTTTGAGGAAAACAAAACCTTCTCAATTTAAACACGGTTTTCACTTAAAATAATTTCCAAAATATTTTCTTTAAATAAAATTTATATATTCATATATAATTAAATACAAAATATATATTTTTACTTATAAATGACAGAATTATCATGAAAATTGATTTTTGAGGACATTTTTAGTTTTATAAAATAATTATTTATAAATTATTTTAAATTGAAGAAGCTCAAAATTAATTTAAAATATGGAGGGTAAAAATTGAGTGTCAACAACTGCCCCTCCCTTTGGTTAGGGTGGATGCAAGGAACCCTGGACAAAGAGAGTTGACGATCTCAATTTTGTTTGACCATAAATTCATCTCTTAGAAGAGATCAGCTTAGCACGAAGTTCAAAGAATTATGGACAAACCCCAATATCGAGTTTCCTACATATCTCAGGTTACATGAGAATTCAGACCACTTGTAGTTCAAGACGCTTGATTTTGCGCATGATTTTCAAAGAATTCAAAAGCTAACCCGGTTTCTGATTAAGGAGAGACCGAAAAGCTGGGGAGTAAGAGGATTGGGGGGAAGTTTGAAATGTAGTAGAGTTTTCAACATAGAGCCCGCCTACATATCCCCATGCTCAGAGAATTAGGTTGCTTGTAGTTTGACTCAATCGGTGAGAAAGGTGATCGTTATGTTAAGACAACATTTATCTCAGAATGAGTGATAAATGAGTCGAGTTATGGAAAAGAGGCTTGCAACCTCTCAACCATGAATGTGGAGCTCTTCACATACATAGGTAAGAACTTACCCGGACATAATTATCAAAACTCTAAGTGCATTATCACCCGAATTTAAGAAAGAAGAATATTGCTTTCAATTGTGAGTCAAAGATTACCTTGGAAGCAAAACTGAAAACTTAAAATTTGATAAAACAAAAGGAATAACCCACATGCTTTCTCACAGGGGTGTGGTTTGATTATGGTGGAAGTCAATCCTCAACTCGCGTCGAAAGAGTTTGATATTTCTCTTCAGACTATGTCCCAGTTTGCTGCTAAGAAAAAGTTCCACATTGTGTTGCGTCTATTTTGATGCCATCCATATTAAAGCTCTGCAAAATCTGTGGTAATTTTGTCAATAGAAAATGTACATATACACAAATATAATTTGTGAAAACCTGATTCAACATGTCACACTGAAGGAGGTGACAATCCCGTTTGCCTTTTAGGTGGACGAATCAATCTTGAATGTAACATGTTATTTTGAATGGTGTGGCTGCCCAATATGTCTCATTAAAAGGCGGACAATCTATTTTGAGTGCAACGTGTAACTTTGAACAGGGTGACTGCCCAACGTATCTCATTGAAAGGCGAATGACCTATTTTGAATGCAATATGCCACTTTGAACGGGATGACTGTCCAACATGTCTCATTGAAAAACAAATGACCTAACATGCCACTTTGAACGGGTTGACTGACCAACGTATCTCATTGAAAGGTGAACGACCTATTTTGAATGTAACATGCCACTTTGAATGGGGTGACTGCCCAAGGTATCTCATTGAAAGGCGGATGACCTATTTTGAATGCAACATGCCACTTTGAACGGAGTGACTGCCCAACGTGTCTCATTGAAAGGTGGACGACCTATTTGGAATGCAACATATTAATGAATTGCATTCCATAGTCACCTGCACAAAACTTATTAGTAGAAAAAGCATTGTAAGGGCAAATATGAATTATGCAAACCTTGTTTTAATATGTCACACTGAGAGTGGTGATGATCCAATATAATCTAATGTGTCCCAGTGAAGGAAGTGACGATCCAAAATAATATGTCACGTTGAAGGAAGTGACACTCCAATATAATGTGCCACATTGAAGGAAGTGATGATCCAAAAGAATATGTCAAGTTAAAGGAATTGACAATCCAAGATAATATACCATGTCACATTGAAGGAGGTAACGATCCAAAATAATATAATATGTCACGTTGAAAGGAGTGACGATCCAACATAATATAATATGTCACGTTGAAGGAGGTGACGGTCCAACAAAATATAATATGTCACGTTGAAGGAGATGACAGTCCAACATAATATAATATGCTATGTTGAAAGGAGTGACGATCCAACATAATATAATATGTCACGTTGAAAGAAGGTGACAGTCTAACATAATATAATATTTCATCTTGAAAGGAGTGATGATTCAACATAATATAATATGCTACATTGAAGGAGGTGACAGTCCAACATAATAATATATATCACGTTGAAGGAGGTGACACTCCCACATAATAATATATGTCACGTTGAAGGAGGTGACAATCCAACATAATAATATATGTCACGTTGAAGGAGGTGACGATCCAACATAATATAATATGTCACGTTAAAAGAGGTGACAACCCAACATAATATAATATATCACATTGAAGGAGGTGACACTCTAACATAATATAATATGTTATGTTGAAGGAGGTGACGCTCCAATATAATATAATATGCCTGCCAGAATGAGCATATAGAACAAAACCGTGGTTAATGGGGTAAATACAAAAATAAAAAGTAAGGATATAGCCATTTGACTTGTGCCAATAAATAGGCTTGTTGTTTAACATCTCCAGTTGGTCTTGTAGACTTTGTCATTCCTGCGCTCATAGAAAACTTCTTAGTTTAAAGAGATTAACATATGTTGAGTCGTCTAAACGTGCTGTAACGATCTGGTAACTATAGAAAGCATATGATCCCTAGAAAAAATGAGAGGAATTCCGACGTTGAATGAAGGCTCTAATGGACGATTAGAGATACAACATAAGGTACGTCCCTATTTCAAATGGAATCTCTTATAAAGAGAGAATTTATTGGTAATGAAAGTATTTGAAGCTTGAAATTGCATGAAGATTTTTGGAATTATTTAACAGTTTCAAAAAGCTACCCTTGTTTCCAGTCGAAGGATACTTAATTGAAATAGTTTGAAAGAAATACAGAATTAACTGATTCAAAACATGCCGGTAGTTTGAAACAGTGGGAAGATCGTCCTTATGTAGGATTGCCTACGTATATTGCTGGAACAAGAATCAAGTCAGACGTAGTTCGGGCCTGAAATTGATAGAATTTTCAAAGAACGTAAGATTTGTTTAGAAAAATGAATGATTAGATTCGCCAAGATATAAATCAATCTGTTGAACTGGATCCTTTGTATTGGAAATCTTAAAAAGGACTTGCGCATGTCCTGTGTCCGGCGATCTTCTGACTTGATTTCTTTGAGCTTTGAGAGAATCCATTACCACTTACCCCAGATCATATCATGAAAAGCAAGATTTGATGAACGTTATCTGCGTAACTCAAAAGTACAATCATCAATAACGCAAGAAAGTGATCGTAACAAATCAAAGGGTATAACAGAGGATAAGTTTGGAGATAAAGTCATTTGACTTATGATATAGTGATCCAAATGATATCTCCAAGTCTTAGTCATTGTGCCCGACCCATTTTCCCTATAAAAATTTAGAGAAAGTGTTAAAATTATAACAACAGGAATAAATTAAGAGATAAAGTGAGAAGAGAAGTTGTCTGGATATTTTGCCAAGGCTGTAGCAAGTCCAACAATGTTCTTTATCACGCTTGGTGATCTCAGCATTGTCAATTTTGTGACTTCATTTTTTCCTGCAGCCAAAGAAAAATTCTTAATTTTGAGAGACTGATTCGTGTTGGCTTTGCCTTGCTCTCATGGTGCTCCTTCTTGTACTTGATTTGCACACTTGCCTGATCTTGAAATGCAGTCTTGATGGAATTTTTTAGGACCTTCCTAAAAAATTCTTCCCCAGTCTAAGACACAGAAAACTCTTGAATTTCTTTATAGATTTTGTTGTTGCTTAATATGGAATTTTTGAGATCCATCTAAAATTTTTTGCCCTAGTTGCAGCTTTAACAAACTTCAGTGTTCAAATGTCAAATTTCGTAGAATTTTTGAGATCTTCTCAAAAATTCTTCCCCAGTTGCATGCTTCAATTTGATCTCCAATTCTGATTTGTTGGAGAAGATCTTCTTCTAGCGAATTTTTGAGATCCTCTCAAAAATTCTGCCCCAGTTTCCACTATAGAAGGAAATGGAAATCTTACAGGGGGTATGACCGAGCCGGTGTGGCACCTATGTATTCCACTAGGGAAATCAGGTCAAACATAGTTCCAACATAAAACAAAGGGAAACTGAATTTTTTTTGATAACGTGACCTAAGCCAAGGTAGGCCGCCTATGTATTCCACTAGGGAAATCAGGTCGAACGTAGTTCAAATTATAAGTAGAAGTGCGATTACAAGGAAATAAAAACATAAGATACAATTACAGGGAAATAAAATGACAAAGTGTGAATGCAAGGAAAGAGAATGTCAACATAAAAATCGAAGGATGCCAAAAGTATGACTTCGAGAAAATCTCAATCTTTTTTGCAACTGATCATGCGAACAATTACTTCTTGTGATTTTGTCAATGGGTTGTTGTTCACATTTGCCGGAGCTTCTACAAGTGTTATCACCTTGTCGTCAATCAAGTCTTGGATTTTGTGTTTCAGGGTGATGCATTTCTCAATATCGTGCCGAACAACTCCAGAATAATAAGCACATCATTTATCTTGATCATACCAATTGGCTGAAGTATTCACTGGCTTTGCTTCTACTAGGTGAAGTATCCCACCTGCTTTCAACCTTTCATAAAGTTGAGTTACTGATTATGCTAATGGAGTGAAGACCCTTGGAGGCTTCCTTTCATAGTTGGTACGAGGTGCGTTATTGTAGAGATTTCTTTGAGAGCGTTGAGTATGATATGTTACATGTGCATTATAGACCGGATATAAGGTACCTCCCCGAGTCATCACTCCCATAACCTCTTTTTCTTTTTTCTTTCCATTTCTAAAAGAGCCAGTTTGGAAAGCCTCATTAGCGGACTGCAACGCTGTAAAATTTGTTATTTTTTCCAGTCTTGAGACCATCTTCAATCATTTCTCCAGTTTTGATAACTTAAGCAAAAAACTTTCCCCTCATTATTATCATTCGTTCATAAAATTTTGGGTCTACAGCCTGAATAAAGTAAGTGATCATTTTTGATTCCTCCATAGGGGGGTGTACTCTGGATGCTTCTTCTCTCCAACGTATGGCATAATTGCGACAGCTTTCAGTAGATTTCTGTCTTAACTTTGTATTAGAGATTTTTTTAGGAGAAATCTCAACATGAAACTTGTAGTGCTCTACAAAAGCGTTTGCCAAATCGTCCCATGAATTCCATTTGGTTACATCCTGCTTAGAGTACCACTCTAAAGCCTTTCCACTCAAACTTTGATTAAATAACTTGATTCTTATGCCTTCATTCCTTCCGACAACGACCAACTTTTCACAGTAGACCTTCAACCATCAAACTTTTCAAATTTTTGAATCTTGTAACCCGGTGGAAACTCAATCTCAAGAAATGCACATAACTCTTCATATCTCATGCTTTGGTTATTACCAAGCCCACGAAGACTTCTCATAGCATCTTCCAAACTTTTGAGCTTCCTCTTCATCATTTCATCATAGGCCGCTTTTGTCTCATTTTGAGTTTCAACATAGGGATCAACATTTATGTGGCATAGCCCTTGAGTTCGTGTCTTATTTAGGTGAAACAGTGGTATAAGTGTACACTGGCGAAGCATAGTGTGTCATCGATACATTCTGAGCTTTTGGAGGAGCAAATGCACACAAGGGGAACATTCTGAGAAGCATAAGCATTTTGAACTTGTTGAGAAGTGGTGAAATGATCCCCCTGATCAAACTCCTCTGAGATTGGAAACACAGGTCACTTTTGATGAACATCAGGGGGTAGGGTCATGCTTGGTGCATTTTGAGAAGCATTTCTCTTTTGCATCAACATGAGCCTTAGTTCAGCAATTTGTTTCTCTAGACTAGCAACGACTTCTAGGGTTACTGTCACGAACCGGGCCGTGCGGGCGCCTACTCTAATCACCTAGATAGATGAACGCTCACCCCTGTCCAACAGGTAACATGCGGATCTAAAAGTAAAACGTTAACTCAATCCCTTTCTATACATAACAAAAAATCCTTCCTTTACAAATCCGATTCAAAAAATAGTCTACAAACGAATTGCGGAAAACCTTCACAACGTTTAAAAGGAACACCCTCCCCTAGGATCTAGTCTAAACAGGTACAAGAGCTACTACAAGATGACACAAAGAGGTAAAAGACCTAACTTCCGCGATGGAAGATGAGGACCGAAGTTACTGGAGATCTCATCGCCGCGAACCTATGAAACATCACCAACATGTAACCAGACTATACCCAAAAAGGTATAGCAAGAGTAGAGTCAGTACAAGCACACGTACTGGTAGGCATCATCGGTTGACCCGAATCCATTCCTACCATCATATAAGAAAGTAGGAAAAATACATGACTGAATTTAAATACTTAGTTACCATCCACCAACATCCTTCCGCTGCCAACTCTCTCATCCTCAAGGCTTCCAAGTCACGCTAACCTTTGACTTCCTAAGCCTTACCTAATCCTAGAATTCCCAAGTTCGAATATCTTAGACTTCCCAAGTCACCTTCTCCCTTCGCCCATACCTGGATCACCCTTCTCTTACCTAAGTCAACTGTCTTAACATCCCCAACTTAGCCCGACTAATTGCCCAACTCAACCACTTATACCTGTAACATCCCTCACTAGGGTCCAACCCTCTACGGATCTATAGTAAACCTTCTAATAAACATGCAATGCTAGAACCACAACCATAGAATCTCAGTCTATCCACCACATACGATCCACCCAGCAACCCTTGTTACATTTAAGGACAACCTTAGAGTTATGTCTAATCCCTTTACTGTACGTGATCCAAGGATCCCCTTAATCACACCTAATTGTCCAACTTGCGACCTCAGTCTATACCGAGACCAACCCTTACCTTATTGACAATAACTATCCTTTCCGTCTAGCCCGAACCCACCTTGGAATCCCCTCTAGAGAATGCCACAAGTAGTGATTTACTCAGCCTATACCAAGACCAATTCCACAATCATACAACAGTTCCCGACCACTCAAGGATCACCAATCAATAGAACTTTTCAATAACAACCTGGTCCACTCACGGAACCAATATCAAGTATCACCTTCAGTAAAACAACCCGATCCTCTCACGAAATCAATATCAACCAATGCAATACAATAATCAATGAAACAGTGCGAGATGCAATAAAGCGAACCCGTACCAGGCGTGGTACCCATGCCAACCAAGTGTTATTCCCGTACCAGGCGTGGTACCTGTGACCACCATATGTTATAACCATACCAGGCGTGGTACTCGAGCCAACTGAATGTTAACAACAAAAGTCAATAGAATGAACGCACACCCCTTGTAAAGTCAACAAGTAAAAACCATTCAAACATAGACTGTAAACCGAACTTAGACATTCCACACAAATACCCTAAGCAATGTAATGCACACAATTACTTAGACAATGAGTACAATGAATATACACATTCACAAAAATACGAAAGCCATCACCTACCCTTTTTCGGGTACAACTACGAACCGTCAATTCCTGTCCTAAGACTACTTCCCGGTTCACCCTTTTCATAAACATGTAACTAGCATTTTACCTTTCTAGATAAAACACACAAGCATGCTACACCCTTCCCTTTTCTAACCTTAGCCAGACCCCCGCTAAGCCTCAAGCATTAAACATTCCTGGAACCCTACCTAGGAGCTTTCTATTTTCATTTCCCGTGCTCCCAAGCACTTCTCCGGTTCTCCGAACCTTCCCAACATATTAGTCACTTAATCGATCAAGTTATCACAACAATATGAGTAAGCTAACCATACGATACAAACAACAAGACCAGCCATTCCGTACATCCTAGAAACAATACAACCACCCGAATCTGCCAGACTTCGTGTCCGGAGGCCTAAACATGGATTCCCCATTTCTATTATATAACAAGTACATAAGGTAAGCAGGTCTAACTACTCATAAAACCTAGCCTACCTGGATGCCAAGCAGCTATAACTTGAGTTTCTGGCTCCGTGACTGCGTTCCTGGCCGAACCGTGATCCTGGAATCTGCCATACTACATCTTTTCAGCCATGTCCTCTTCTTCTCATGATTTCCCAGCCTTGGAGCAGCATGTGAGGGTTTTTGGAAGAACCCTTGTATGTTTCCCAGCTGAGGAGATGAAACTTTTTTATAAAATCCCATCACAGGTTTTTTCTCCCGTAACCCCGCTATAGCGGTCAGCCTTACCGGGACATCGGTGCCTCTATAAGGGAACAATTACCGCTATAGCGGTATGACATCAGCCCAGACTTTTTTTTTCAGAAATCAGAAATTTTTCATGACATCACCCTATTTATTCTGAACGTAATTTTAACCATTTTCCCAAATTTACAAAATTAGGAAAAATCAACGTAATGACAGACCCGGTTGTTACAACAAATACCCATTTACCCATCGTTCATCCTCGAACGATCCCAAACTTAAAACGGAGGAGAGAAACTGACCCGAGACTCTTACCGCCCCTAAGTGACCGCGTAATTATCGAACCTACGCAAGTTTTCCAACTCCCCTTTGCGAGTCTAACCGACTTTAGGAACAATTTACTATGGCCTTATCCCGACGAAGAATTTGCGAGCCTCACAAGGACTAATGTACGTGTCCCCATCCCGAGTACCCAAGCAATCCGGGGCCTCGTGTCCTATTGGGCTGTAGGAATTTGAAAAGACCCAGGAGAACTTTGCCTGTACCCAAAACTGACCAATCGTCTGGTGTAGCAGATAATTTACCGCTATAGTGATCCCTCTATCGCGGTCTGCCGGACGCTACAACGGTTGACAGCAGAATAAAATATGGGAGAAATGGATTTTTCCCCTCATTCGCCCACATTCCACTCAAACACTTCACTTTTCTCCCCCGATCGTCCCACTCCCAACGTTGGAAATTTTAGGTAATACTCGTAATCACTCCCTCCTTTACTTCCTTGCACTAATTTGTACATGAATGTGGTAGAAAAATAGGAACTAATGGCCTATTTGAAATGGGTTTTGAACTTGAACCCCTTGAGTGGATTTTTGTCGGATTCCTGAAATATGGATGCTTCCCTTATGTTTACAATGCCTCCAAGTCGTTCTGGGCGTAAGGATTATACTATTGTTGGACAAAAATGGGTGGGGAAGGTGAAGGGTTGTTTCTTGAACAAAGTGGTGATTCATGCAAATTTTAAGGGTTATTATGCCCAAATTGTTATGGAAACTAGTAATGGGGCACTTTGGGTAGGTAGATCTGGTCTTGGAATGTCAAAATCGGGGTTTTGGACCAAGGAGTGCCATTGATGCACCCATTGAAGATCTGAAATGATGAAGATTGCTGCGGTAGGGCTCTGCTATGGCGGTCCCACTACATCGGACATTTCCCCGCTATAGCTATCCCACTATCGCGGATGCACCACCCGCTATAGCAGAAAGCCACAAACCAGTGGCCTTCCTAAGTTACACTTAGAAAATTTTTCCTCCTTTTTCGTGTTCTATTACTCTCCTAACCCCGTTCCTTCTTACCCTTGCAGAATAATTCAATGGCTGATCAACAAGAACTCGTGTATGACTACGAGTGATTTCTCGATGAAGCTAGTCAGGAAAGGCTCAGGGATTACTAAAAACTTAGCTTCTGCTATGAGAGAGGTTGCCGCATAATTGGAATAGATGGAAAAGCGGCTGATTTCCACTGCCGAGTTCGAGAATTTGGGTGGGAACCCTTACTAGTGGCTCCTCCTCCCTCGCTATCCGGTTTGGTGTGGGAGTTCTATGCCATCCTTCCTATGGTCTGCTAGAGCGAGCTGAGTCCTACTATTAGACTACGAGGGGTGGATGTTCCCGTGGAACCATCAATGAGGTGCTAGGGGTGCCCCACATCTCTAATGCGGTGTACATGGCTAAGTCCCAGTTGTGGGATATGACTTGGTTGAGAGATACTCTGGTGGACCCTGCCTCCAAAGACAAGGTGTACTGGGTCAGACCCGAGGGTATTACTAGCGCCTATTTCTCCTCCGAGGCTAGGATGTGGCTGAATTTGGTGTCTCGGAGGATCCGTCCATCGGGAAATCAAACCGACGTGACCTATGCCCGAGCTTTGGTGGTTGCTTGTGCCATGCAGGAGATTATTATGAACGTGGGGGAGCAGATCATCTCTGAATGGAAAAATTTCTATACTGGTCCCGGGAAGGGCCCCTTTCTGCCCGGGCTAGTTTCAAAGCTGTGTAGGCGGGCTGGCGTGCCTCAGGACCACATCGATGCAGAGGTGGCCATGTATGAGCCCTTTGACCCGGTCTGGGTGAAGGACATTTCCAAGAAGAAGAGAAAGGTAGGTGAGGCAGGGAGCAGTCAGCCGGTGGAGGAGGCCAATGATGATGAGGATGATACTCCTGCCCCTTCCCAGTCTCAGCCCCAGTCCCAACCCCCGATCTCTAGGGCCCAGCTAGAGGAAAATCTAGCAGCTGTCCGGAGGTTCATGGAGGATCCTAATGCTAGCGGTGAAGACCCTCACCCACCCGCTCGGGAGCTTGTAGCAATCTGAAGGGAGTTAGAAGAGGAAAAGAGAAAAAGGCGCTCCCGGGATCGTATGTTTGCCCGGATGTGGAAGACCATAAAGGTCATGTTCTTCTATGCTGCCCCTGGTCAGGAGCTCCCCACCCTCGAGCCCGAGGATGTGTAGGAGTTCCCCTTCCTAAGTGAGGATGAGGCGTAGGACTCCCCCCCTTTTATTACTGATATTACTACTGTTGGTTTGGCCCCTTTTGGGGCTTGTTTCAGACAGTCTTTCCCCTTTCCCTTTTATTTTGGGCACGTGGATGCCCGTGTTAGATGCTATTTCATTTCCCGCATATATATATATATATATAGCTGCTTTTCCTTGGTTTATACAGTGTTTTTGGAATTTTTTATGCTTGTTTTTAACTTGTCCCCGAAAGGGACCAAAACAGGGGAAAACAGGGCAGCTCACTGCCTCACTGACTACCGTGAGAGTGGTCAGTTATAACGCGATAGCGGTCCCGCTATAGCGGGCAATTCACCGCTATAGCGGTCCGATGCTAACAGTTCTGAATTCAATTTCCAGCTAAATGTACTTATCCCTTTCTCGGTTACCACTATCCCAACCTGTAAATCCCGACATGGTCTTGAACTACCCTCAAGACCACTCCTGGCATTGAATGCATAAAGATTAAATATAACATGCCATAAAACATATCAACATTTATAATAAATTCACAACAACTCGATTGTTTCCCGGCATTACCTTCCCACCATTACACACTAATGACTCCCTTGTTCCCATAGTTCCCAACAAAAATTCCAACTGTCCTGAAGCCGAACCTTCCCCATAGTCCCGGTTGCCAATTCCTTACCATCTTAACCTATGATAAGCCCTTTTATCACGTAGTACCCTTCTTTTTCAAACCAAAACATTTAACCGACTAAACAGTCTAAGGCACACAAAATTTCCATTCAACGACTCCCTGTAGACTCTACATGCACATCAATTAAAAGCCTACACACACACCAATAAGTCATACAAGGTTGTACACATCACAATTTAATTCCTCAAGTCACAGCAAAAGCAATTCATAGCAAATCAGTTCACAAGTTTCCCTTCGCCGGCACCATGGATGACCATTAACCGGTTATCCATACTTGTCACAGCCTCTCAGGCCAGATACCAATTAGAACCTTCCAGTTCCAATTTCCCTTACTTGTCCCATCATAGCCGAGGTATGAAGACCTCATTTACCTTGCTGAGATACCAATTGGAATCGGGAGATACCAATTGGACCCAACCCATACAAGCAAGTGTGAACCGCACGAAGGAATGAAAGAAGAGTGGAACTTCCTAGAATGCCTTATAATTCCCTAAAGACTCGATGTGGACGTCAACACACCAATCCGTAGGACCCTATTTAGCATTTTACTCTTGTACGGGGAGACCGGTAACCTAGGCTCTGATACCATCTGTCATAACCCAACCTACCGGGCCGTGTGGGCGCCTACTCTAATCACCTAGATAGACGAACCTCACCCCTGTCAAACAGGTAACATGCGGAATTAAAAGTAAAATGTTAACTCAAGCTCTTTCTATACATAATAGAAAATCCTTCCTTTACAAATCTAGTTCAGAAAATAGTCTACAAACGAATTGCGAAAAATCTTTACAACGTTTAAAAGGAACACCCTCCCCTAGGATCTAGTCTAAACAGGTACAAGAGCTACTACAAGATGACACAAAGAGGTAAAAGACCCAACTTTTGCCATGGTAGACGAGGACAGAAGTTGTTGGAGATCTCATCGCCGCGAACCTATGAAACATCACAAACCTGCAACCAGACTATACCCAAAAAGGTATAGCAAGAGTAAAGTCAGTACAAACATACGTACTGGTAGGCATCATCGGTCGACCCGAATCTATTCCTACCATCATATAAGAAAGCAGGAAAAATACATGACTGAATTTAAATACTTAGCTCCCATCCACCAACATCCTTCCGCTGCCAACTCCCTCATCCTCAAGGCTTCCAAGTCACGCTAACCTTTGACTTCCTAAGCCTTACCTAATCCCAGACTTCCCAAGTCGCAACATCTTAGACTCCCCAAGTCACCTTCGCCCTTTGTCCATACCTGGATCACCCTTCCCTTACCTAAGTCAACTGTCTAACCATCCCCAACTTAGCCTGGCTAATTGCCCAACTCAACCACTTATACCTGTAACATCCCTCACTAGGGTCCAACCATCTGCGGATCTCTAGTAAACCTTATAATAAACATGCAATGCTAGAACCACAACCACAGACTCTCAGTCTATCCCCCACATATGATCCACCAGCAACCCTTGCTACATTTAAGGACAACCTTAGTTTTATGTCTAATCCCTATACTATACGTGACTCGGGCCTTCCAAGGATCCCCTTAACCACACCTAAGTGTCCAACCTGTGACCTCGGTCCATACCCAGACCAACCCTTAGCTTATCGAACATAACTATCTTTTCCGTCTAGCCTGGACCCATTCTGGAATCCCCTCTAGACAATGCCACAAGTAGTGATTTACCCGGTCTAAACCAAGACCAATTCCACAGTCATACAACAGTTCCCGGCCACTCAAGGACCACCAATCAATAGCACTTTTCAATAACAACTCGGTCCACTCATGGAACCAATATCAAGTATCACGTTTAGTAAAACAACTCGGTTCTCTCACGGAACTAATATCAACCAATGCAATACAATAATCAATGAAACAGTGCGAGATGCAATAAAGTAAAACCATACCAGACGTGGTACCCATGACAACCAAGTGTTATACCTGTACCAAGCGTGGTACCCGTGCCAACCATGTGTTATACCCGTACCAGGCATGGTACCCAAGCCCACTAAATGTCAACAACAACAGTCAATAGAATGGATGCACACCTCTTGTAAAGCCAACAAGTAAAAACCATTCAAACATAGACTGTAAACCGAACTTAGACATTCCACACAAATCCCTTGAGCAATGTAATGCACATAATTACTTAGACAACGAGTACAATGAATATACACATTTGCAGAAATATGAAAGCCATCACCTACCCTTTTCCAGGTACAACTGTAAACCGTCAATTCCCATCCTAAGACTACTTCCCGGTTCACCCTTTTTATAAATATGTCACTAGCATTTTCTCTTTCTAGATAAAACACATAACCATGCTACACCCTCCCCTTTTCTAATCTTAGCTATACCACCACTAAGCCTCAAGCAATAAACATTCCTGGAACCCCACCTAGGAGCTTCCTATTTCCATTTCCCGTGCTCCCAAGCACTTCCCTGGTTCCCCGAACCTTCCCGACATATTAGTCCCTTAATCGATCAAGTTATCACAACAATATGAGTAATCTAACCACACGATACAAACTACAAGACCAGTCATCCTAGAAACAGCACAACCACCCAAATTCGCCAGACTCTGTGCCCGGAGGCCTAAACATGGATTTCCCGTTTCTATTATATAACAAGTACAGAAGGTAAGCAGGTCTAACTACTCATAAAACCTAGCCTATCTGGACGCAAAGCAGCTGCAATTCTGGCTCCGTGACTGCGTTCCTGGCTGAACCGTGATCCTGGAATCTGCCGTACCGCGTCTTTTCAGCCATGTCCTCTTCTTCTCATGATTTCCCATCCTTGGAGCTTATGAGAGGGTTTTTAGAAAAACCCTCGTATATTTCCCAACTGAGGAGATGAAACTTTTTAATAAAATTCCGTCACAGGTTCTGTCTCCCGTAACCCCGCTATAGTGGTCCGCCTTACTGCGACAACAATGCTGCTATAGCGGAATAATTACCGCTATAGCGGTAAGATGTCAGCCCGAATTTCTTTCCGAAAATTAGAATTTTTCATGACGTCAGCCTATTTATTTCGAACGTATTTTTAACCATTTTTCCCAAATTTATGAAATCAGGAAAAATCAACGTAACGACGGACCCAATTGTTACAGTTATTTATGATTTTGCTGCCGTGCTAGTGTCTATTGGGACAGTCAAAGGGGAGATTGTCTCAGATGAAGAGATTGTGTTGATCAAACTGGGGTCCATAGTTTAACGAGTCTTTTTGGTAGCCCAAATGAGAAATGGTGAGTCTGTAGTAACTTTCTTGAACTTTGACCGAGTGAAATACAGATGTTCTGCCAGCGAGTACTTGAAACTGCTTGCTGTGGTGAAGAAAGTTTGATTACCAACACAAATCAGCCTCTCTAAAGAAAGAAAAACACTCAAAAGGTAAAAGTGTTAGTCTATTGATCGTAATAGTACATAGAATAAATAACATCTATTTTGCTCGAAACAAGACTAGTCCGAGACTTTTGAGAGATGACTGAATGGACAAAATTTTGGTCAAAAAGGAGAGAATTTTAAACAAGGTGAGCTATTTTAAGAAAAGTATAAAAGTTTATGCTCAATTTTGATAACACGAGTTGAATTTCTGAGAGAATGTTTTGAAAAATTCTGTAGAAATAACGACGCACTAGAATTTTGATGAAATATTTAGTCAATTTTGTATGATAAAGTGATTTATAAGAGTGAAGGGGTCAACTAGAATTTTAACAGTGACTTAATAACGTTTCTGGAAAAATTAAAATGTAGAACTTGAGGATTTTAAGCAAAATTAACGATGGACCTTTTAAAAGTATTTTTGGGAAGACTCAAATTTTGAGTTTATATGCCTAATGATGCTCTAAGATATTGGAACGGAATACTGGACTAGTCACGTCTAAAGAAAAATACATGTATTTTAAACACACAAATAAGCACGGATGAAGCAAACTGTGAAGCACTTAGCACATAAATAATATACAATGCATCCTAACATATATGTGACCCTTTAAGCCAAAGGTAAGCGTAACGTTTGAAGGATGTATATGCCGCTTGTAAGATGTCCCATTGCCCCCAAAAAATGTATTATACAAATTTTATGAATAAACTAAATGGGGATACACAATAAGGGAAAGGGAAAATAAATAATATCAGTCCCACGCAGGGGAACAATCCTAAACTAAACCGCCTTGGAGGTCCTCAATTCTTGAACTTCTTGACATTTTTGAACGCCTTTTGGATAAAGATCTTTCTTTGATTTATAATAAAAGAAACTACTAATAAATTTCCGACCCCGAGGAACAATGGTTCGTACAACTCGGCATATATATCCTTCAAATTTATCAAATAGTTGGATGATTGTCTTTTATTGGCCGTGGGCCAAATAGACGCAAGGTGATCTTCTTACGGACTTAATATCCCTTGGATATTAAGACATCTAGGTCAATGCCTATTCACGGGATTTGGTTCCGCTCTATTCTAGGTTGACTAGAATTGATTTATTTGAAAAGGACCGGGTACCCCGGTGGACAACCGCGGGCTAAAACAACAAGTATCCGTTAACCGACCGCGGGTCAACTACTTCACTTATCTATTTTGAGAAAGTGTGTTTTTAGTGAAAGACGATTGCAAATACTTGCATAATCGCCCTTTTTTTCTAATGCAAACTAATGCTTTGCCAAGAGAGGCGGAATATGCCATAAAAATACAACAATAATAATTTAAGTAAATAAATAATTGAGAAAAAGTAACAATTATTACAAATAAAGATTAGCCAAATAAATAAATCATTTTGGTTAGAACCTAGATGAATCCCCAGCAGAGTCGTCATTCTGTTACGTTCGTTTTTGAATAATTCAAAAACTACTTCATAACTTCGTGGAAAAAAAATCATCTATTTGATTTTATTTTTTGAAAAAATAGTTAAAAAGAGAGTCGCCACTTAATTTTTAGGAAAATTAAGAAATCATTTTAAAAAGGTATTTCTTAGAAAACCTTTAATGAAAACCAGAGTCTAGGTAAGGGTTCAAGTTAAATTTGAAAAAATATGTTAGACACTTTCGAAAATCTACAAAGTGTGATTCCCGATGGATTTAAAATATTTGACTAATTTTGAAAATCTTAAGTTTATTTTAAGAAAATCTTGAAGTTTTATTTGAAAATCTTATTTAAAATGGATAGAAATTACTTGTTACTTAGACATTCATATTTATTCCAAGTAATGAAATAAATTAAACGTCCAAAGTTTCAAATAATTCTAACCTTAACAATTTATCCAAGTCAAGATTTTAAACTAAATGGTTAATTCAAACTTATAGGCATGAATTGAAAGAACCTTTATTTAATTACTATGAAACGATGCATTGTGTTGATTGATATTGGTTCCGTGAGCGGATCGGGCTATATTATTGAGAGTGATAATTGGTTATGGTCTTTCGGGTTATTGTTGTATCTGATTTAGAGGTTGTCTTAGTATAGACCGGGTTGCTTGTGAACACTTGGGTGTTGGTTAGAGGGGATCCCAGGGTGGGTCCGGGCTATATAGATATGACGGTGTGACTTGTATTGATTTTTGTATTGGAAGTGAATGGCATGTAGAGATAAGTTAGGATGAGATTTGTAGTTAGAGGTGTTTGGTAATTGGATTACGTGTTTCCTGTACTGTTACTTGATTCTTGTACTGTTCTACATTGTTATTGGAACTGGCTGATGATCCTACCAGTACACGGTGGTTGTGTACTGATACTGCACTTTCTTATTTTTTTGTGAGTACAGGAAATCTTCCGGCGGTTGACACACGACCTCACTTGTAGGCCTGACTGTTCTAGATATCAAGGGTGAGTTGTTCGATCAAGCTGCCTCGGTGTACATCTTTTGAGTTACAACCCAATTGTTTTGGGCTTAGACTATTTCTTATTGTTTTAAGTTTTGGGGTTGTATCTCCGTACTATAGTATTGGTAGTATTTGGTACGATGACTTTCAGTTTCTAGGGGAATTTCCGCAGGCTTATTTAATGATATGGTTCCTTGCGTATTCAAATTGCTAGTTTATTTTTTGTTTGCTGGTTTTAGGCTGTTAGTCTAGGCTAAGAGTTGGACTCTATTGGTTTGCTCATCGGAGGGTTGGGTGGGTGCCAGTCACGACGGTCTGGGTCGTGACAGGCCAGATTTGATTTAAAGAATAGCCAAATTTGAACTATTAGCAAATTTAGGCTAAAATTGGAATAGACGAATTCATTTAAATTAATATTTGAGCTTCTTTAACTTAAACAAAATAAAAATAAACATTTTTATTTAAAGCATAATTACTTTATTTAAAATTAAGAGACTCATTATTTAATTAATCTCCATTTTGAGAAAACAAAACCTTCTCAATTTAAACACGATTTTCACTTGAAATAATTTTCAAAATATTTTCTTAAATAAAATTTATATAATCATATATAATTAAATACAAAATATATATTTTTACTTATAAATGACTCATGAAAATTGATTTTTGAGGGCATTTTTAGTTGTATAAAACAATTATTTCAAAATTATTTTAAATTGAAGAAGCTCAAAATTAATTTAAAATAAGGAGGCCAAAAATTGAGTGTCAACAATGATCCCAGACGGTGTGCGGTAAATAGAACTCTATCATATAATCGAGAATACGCCGGGCACGACTATGGTAATGGTCTTGGCATAGCAATCCAAAACCACACGGTGAGGGGATAACCAGTCCATGCCCAGAATGATATCAATGTCTAACATATCAAGAATCATCAAATCTCCCCAAGTCGCAATATCTCCAACAGAAATCATACAGGACCTCACAATTCGATCCACTACTAAAGAATCTCCTACTGGGGTCAAAACAGATACAGGCATAGATAACGGCTCACTAGCCAACCCCAAACAAGCAAATAGTAGACAGAAACATACGAACAAGTAGATCCATGATCAAATAAAGCAAAAGTTGGTCGACGACATACAAAAACCGTACATGTGATCATAGCATCTGAGTCCTCTATCTCCGGTCTCTCAGAGACCGCATACAACTGATGATGACCACCACCTGACCGACCCCCATCCCGACCACATGTCCTACCATGCGAGGCACTACCACTGGCCTGACCACCACCTCCTCTAGCTGGTGACTGGACTTCACGAATAGGCTGAGCCGGTTGAGTGCCTGGATGAACTGTACCCCACTGGGGGCAATCTCTAGCATAATGACCGACAACACCACAATCATAGCAGGGCCCTGACGGCCTAAATTATTGAGATAAACTAGTAGAACCTGTATGGACACTACGGCTTAATGCCCCAGAAGTGGTACCTCACGAAGACTGACTATTATAGCCCTGTTGGCTACTCTGACCCTGCTCAAACTGTGACCCACCAGAAGACTGAAGCGAAGCCTGAACCGATCAACTAGACTGACCCTAGTGTTGTTGTGGCTGATACCCTCAGCCCCACTCGCCCAAATCTCTACCACTGTGACGGGAACCACTCTAGCTACCCTGATGTTGAGGCCTCTTATCTTTGGCCCAGGGATCATAACGATGCAAATCCTCTATAGTACGGGCATAATATGCAATAGCTTGGAATGACTGACCACTGGTAACCAATATCTCAGTTGGCTCTCTAAGCTCTGTCCACAACCCCCAAATAAACCTACGGACTCTGTCGGGCTGGGTAGGCATGATCATAGCCCCAAACGGAGCAAGCTGGTGAAAGCGATTCTCATACTCTAATACGGTCATAGAACCCTGCATAAGTCTAGTGAACTGATCCTTATAATGCTCCTTGTCGCTCTGTGGCAAGAACTTGGCCATAAAGGCCTTATAGAACTCTGACCAAGATAACAGAGGAGATGAAGATGGTCTATAAGCAACCTAGGCCCTCCACCATAACTTAGCTGGGCCCTCCAGCTGATAAGTAGTATACCCAACTCTGAGAGTCTCCAATAAACCCAAATGGTGTAGCATATCCTCATAAGTGTTAATGAAATCATGTGGATTCTGACCCAAAGTACCAGCAAACCTTAGAGGTGCCAATCTCATAAATCTACCCAATACCTTCAGCTCTGTCTCTTTCATAGCTGGGCGAGGAGCAAGAGTTTGTGCAACAGATGGAACCGAAATAACCTCAGCACGGTGCGCTGCAGTAGCAGGCTGCGCTCCTGAACTCTGTGCACCCAGGGCTACTCCCTAAGCGGATGTCTGTGCTACCTCAGCAGACTGATCCCCGATCATACCCAATAACTGTAGAAGTAAACCCCGAATACCTGAAGACTGAGCTGGGGCTGAAGGTGGCATAGAAGCTGGTGCTGGAGCTGGTGCTCGAGCTGGTACTAGAGCTGATGGCACCTTGGCTGTCCCCTGGTCCACATGCTACTGCTCTGGAACAATCTCGGGCTCATACTCGGGCTCTATCTCGACCCCAGGAGCTCTAGCAGATGCCGCTGCTCGGGCACGTCATCGACCCCTACCTCTACAACCTCCCCTGCCCCTAGTTAGAGTTGGGGGTGCTGGAGTCAAAGGCTCGCCCCTACCTGATATCGATGATCTCGTACGAACCATCTGTGGGAGAATGAACTAGAACAAGTGAGATTTCAAAAAACTTTCAAGGATACTCTGCACGAGATAGAAGCAAGAAAAGGTCCATGTTTCCTAAGATGCCACTGTAGTCTCCCGAAGATTGAGTATGGACGTCTCCTCTCCGATTCGCAGGACTCTACTAGACATTGGATCCTATAGCGATGACACCAATGAACTTGGGCTCTGATACCAAGGTGTTATAACCTGATTTCTCAGTGATGATGGCACCTATAACCCCCCAGTAGGTGAACCAATTCCCGTACCCTAGAATGGTTAGTAATGGGCTATTATCTAACTGACAAGCAGAAGAATGATATAAATGTCGGAAGCAAGGGAAATAAGAGAAGAATAGACAATAGAAATATAGATATATATAAAAGCAAAAGCAAAACCAAAACCCCAAAACTTGGTATCATAGTATAAGAGCCAGAACTAAGTATACAAAGTACAAAAGGATCCCAAAATAATATATACATATGTCTCCGAATAGTAAAAGAGTATATAATACAAAAGATGAGCTAAAAGCTAAGCCCGGCCATCAAGAGCTCACCCTCAGCCTCAGATAGTCCAAAAGATCAGCCTGCACGAGGCTCCAATGGATCAATGGCGATGACCCACACTAGTATCTGCACCAGGAAAATGCAGAGTGTAGTATGAGCACCAATTGCTAAGCAACGGGTACTCAGTAGGTATCATAGGCTGACTAGGCACATATAACATATAAGAGTAGTAATATAGCAAAAGAGAAGCAAGTAGTCATAGAAAGCAATGAATAAGTACACGAAAGCTAGCACAGAAGGATACAAGGAGAAAACAACATACTCGGTTAGCTACTAGATTATATGTATATCACACTGACACAGGTGAAAGAAAGAAGTAACGCACCTGGGATCCTTGCAATAACAATATATAGAGAGAGTTTTAGAAATAGGCGATATATCGGTAACCTCAAGTATAATGAGAAGAAGGAAAGAAGAATAACGATAACATGCTCAGAAACAAGATTAATAACCAAGCCATGCTAATAATACTACTCTCAAGTCAGGAAAGAAGCAACTGGGAGCCCAATTACAGTTTAACAAGTGAATCAAATGTATCTAATTCAACTCTAAATATCAAATCATCATATGAATTACCATAAGGATCAGTATCTCGATAGAGTAACAATAAGTCTACCTATAGTCCCAACGGGTGCCCATACACCCGAGGAACTCAAATAGGTGAAGACAAACTCTCCGGCTTCCCATACTACCAGAGCGTACACTCAGCAAATAAAAAACAAGGGTGGAATCTCACATAAAAAGATGATATGATATGATATGTTGAAACCAAGTGTGAAAGTAGTGTTGTATGTTACCCCCTCCGGTACCTAAAAGTCCCAATAGAGGAAGGATCCATGGAACGGATTCCCCCGAGTACCTCTACTCCACCGTACACCCCTCCTTTAGTCACCCTCAACCCGTAACTCTTGGTCTGGAATGACAGGGTCCATGGAGGTCTACTCGTAGACTACATACAAATCTCATAACCTCAATATAACCATTTAGAGTGTAGCCGGATCCAAATAAGTCACCAAATCTCGAAAATGCACACTCAGGGTTCTACTCGAGTCTAAATCAGTGAATCAAGGCTCAAAACCCCATCAAGGGTGCCCAGGGGTAACTGGGTCTAAAATAATAGTAAAAACTAATTTGTGGCTCAGTCCGACTGAGTCTAGTACTATATCAATCCATAGGAAATCAATCTAGCACTATGGCCCAGCCGAGTCTTGTATAAGTATGAAAACAATGATAAAATCATCCGTTCAACTTTATTACCCCAAGAAGATCCATGAAAACAATTCCAAGCCCTTTTTTTTTACAACTATTTTTACTGAAAATGGGCCCTCGAGGCCATGCAAGGTTTAGAACATGATCAATAGTAAGCCCAAAGCCAAAACCATGGTAAAACATGTGAAAAACCACTTTATATGCATGATAATGGCATGATCAATCACAAACAGTAGCCCAACGGTTCACAATCAACCTATCGGCCCTGCACAGGCTCCAATCGCTCTACAACACAGATAACCAGCCTAAGATTGCAATATCGATGTCCGAGACTCACAAACATTCCCAATTAACCCACCATATATGGTCCAAATTCAAATACAAGGTCACGCAGGACCACAAGGGTGATAATATCATTTACCACGAATACTATGATCATCAAAAAAAGCAAAATAAGTCGAACATTAAGAAGCGGATAAGGTCTGGGGTACCAAGCTAATAAACCCAACCCAAGGATGCTATTTAGTACAATTATATCCTATATATACAAAGTCTAAAATAGTTAAACCGTAACGTACCTGTCGTCCGACGACAAGATGCTGGAATAACGATGTCCGAGCCCAAACTGCTCCGAAAAGCTCAAAAATGAAGTCAAACTATCATAAACATAAACTACGCATAAAAATGAGACTAACGATACCCATATTACTATAATTATAGCCAAGTCAAAATTTGGGTCACTGGCAGGATCGTGGGTACCGCAACTCGAAGCTGGAAATGAAAGAGCGTAAGATGATCACCATACTCCCAAGAGTGCATGCTCAGAGTATTGGAAGAAATGACCAAGGATAATGGCTCAAAAAAGACATCCATCTATAAAAACAATTGAGGAAATCAAGGATGCAAATTTAATGGAATTAAGCAGATAAAACTTACAATTATGATGGAGAAACGATCACAGGCAAGGAATTCACACCCCAACACCAAGAATTGGAGTAATATGGTTGTTTGGAGAGCTTAGACTATTATCAATGGAGTTTTGGCGGAGTTGCAATGAGAAAAACGAAGGGGAAGGCTTATATACTTCCCAGGGGTTCTTCATCGCGATCGCGAAGGGACCCCACACGGTCACGAGGACCACGCTGGCTAGACCATCGCGATCATGAGGACTAGCCACGTGGCTATGAAGAACAATAGGGGAAGGGTTCTATCGCAGTCACGAGGACGGATCTCGCAATCGCATAAAGCAAGGAAACAGGAACAACATCGCGGTCGCGAAGAGGGACTCCGCGTCGCATAGAACAAAGGTACCAGGTCTACATGACCTTCATCATGATCGCATGGAGGGACCTCACGATGGCGATTAAGGCCTGAGGCGTGTACCCAATAGCTACCAGCAGAAAACACAAGAGGAAAAAGTCTCTAGGTGGGCCTACAGGGCTCATCTGGGACCCTGCGCGCACAAACCAACTATGCTAACATACCAGAAACAGCATCCCGGACTCAATGGAATAAACAAAAAACCCAACAGAGGTCAGTTTAACAAAAAATGGTCCCAACGCCCAAAACCAACCTTTAGCCAAAATGGAACTCAACGCTCAAAAATGAATCTGAAAGCCTCAGGACCGGAACCAAAGGTCCCTCTAGCCCAAAGTCGACATTCTGGAACTAACAACACAGGCAAAATTTCCATCCGAGGCCGTCTTCACTGAATGTTGACCAAAGTCAAACTTTCAAGTTCAACTAGCTAGAAAACACAAAAACCAACACAAAAATAACTCGAAAGTTCCCAGACCCCGGCCAAGGGTCCATCGAGACCAAAATCTATGCTCTGGAGCTAAGGAACTGTCGGAATTCAATTCCAAGTGTGTTTACCAAGAATGTTGACCAAAGTCAATGATATCCTAAGTTAAGGCTCTAAAACAGGGACACGGCCATAACAACCAAATGAATGGCCAGGGCACCAAACCACCGGTCCCAGCAAGACATAAATGACTTGGGGCCACTACAGGCAAGCTCTAGCAGTATAAGAAAAATGTAAATATGGGAATGACCAAAAGGGTCATTACATATGCAAACACACTATCTCCTAAATGTAAATCCTAGCCAACCTCTATGCATTGTATGAAGTCTGAACTGGCACAAAGTGAGCAGACTTAGTCAATCTATATACAATAAACTAAATAGCATAAAACTCTCTCAAAGTTCATGGCAATCCAATGATAAAATCCATAGCAATCCACTCCCACTTCCACTCAGGTATAGGAATCCTCTGAATCGTACCATCTGGTCACTGGTGCTCATACTTAACCTGATGGAAGTTCATACATTGGAAGACATACTCTACAATATCCCTCTTCATTCGACATCACCCGTAATGCTGCTTCAAATCATGATACATTTTCACTGACCTGGATGAATAGAATATCTAGAGCTATGAGCCTCTTCTATGATCAACTTGGTCAAATCGCCAACTCTAGGAACACAAATACGACCCTAAATTCGCAAAACACCCTCCGAATCTAAGATTGCTTCCTTAGACTCACCCTTTAATACTTTACCTCGCTTGATCTTCGATATCTCATCTTCAAACTGTCTAGCCTTGATCTGATCCAATAAGAGAGATTGTGCCTCAACACGAGCAAGAACTATGTCAGGCTCTGAAATATCAAGTCTCACAAAGCTATTAGCCAAGGACTGAACATCCATGGCCAAAAGACGCTCTTCCACTCGCAACATAGCCAAACTACCTATACTAGCTGAGTTACAACTTAAAGCATATGCTACCACATTTGCCTTGCCCAGGTGATATAAGATAGTGATGTCATAATCCTTAAGCAGCTCCAACCATCTCCTCTACCTCAAATTTATATCTCTCTGGCTGAAAATATACTGAAGACTGCGATGATCAATGAACACCTCACAGTGCACCCTATATAAGTAATGCCTTTAAATTTTCAAAGCGGTGAACCATCGCTGCTAACTTCAAGTCATGAGTAGAGTAGTTTCGCTCGTGAACCTTCAACTTCCTCAAAGCATACGTTATTACCTTACCTTTCTACATTAAAACACACCCAAGACCAACCCGTGAAGCATCAAAATACACTGTGAAGCCTTTACCTTCCACTGGCAAGGTCAAAATCGGGGCTGAAGTCAACAATGTCTTGAGCTTTTGAAGGCTCGCCTCGCACTCCTCAGACCACTGAAAATTCACATTCTTCTGAGTAAGTTTTGTCAACGGAGATGCAATAGAAGAGAAAACCTATACAAACCGTCTGTAATAACCTGCCAAGCCTATAAAACTCTGAATATCGGTAGGTGAAGTAGGTTTAGACCAATCTCTAACCGCCTCAATCTTCTTTGGATCAACCATAATGCCATCCTTGGTCACCACATTCCCCAAAAATGTCACAGAATTGAGCCAAAACTCACGCTTGGAAAATTTCGCATAAAGTCTCTCCTTTTTCAAAGTCCGAAGCACAATCCTCAAATGTTGCTCATGCTTCTCTTTACTACGACAGTAGATCAAAATATCATCAATGAAAACTATAACGAAGGAATACAAATAGGGTCTGAACACCCTATTCATCAACTCCATGAATGCCACTGGGGCGTTGGTCAGCCCAAAAGACATAACCAGGACCTCATAATGGCCATAACGGGTCCTAAAGGCTATCTTTGGGATATTCTCCGCCCTAATCTTCAGATGATGGTAACCAAACCTCAAATCAATCTTAGGAAATACTGAGGCTCCCTGAAGCTGATCAAACAAGTCATCAATACGCAGAATAGGATACTTATTCTTAACCGTTACCTTGTTCAATTGTCTGTAGTCAATACACATCCTCATCGTGCCATCCTTCTTCTCCAAAAATAAGACAGGAGCACTCCAAGGGAAAAAAAACTAGGCTAATAAAGACCTTACTAAAAAAATCTTGCAATTACTCCTTCAATTCCTTCAATTCTGCTAGAGCCATCCGATATAGAGATATAGAAATAGGCTGCATGCCCGGCTCTAAGTCAATACCAAAATCAATATCACGATCATGTGGCATACCTGGAAGATCAGTTGGGAACACCTCTGGAAATTCTTTCACCACTGAAACTGACTCTAATGGAGGAGTACCAATACAAGTATCATGAACACAAGCCAAATAAATGAGACATCCCTTCTCAGCCATGTGCCGAGCCTTCAGAAATGAAATTACCTTGCTCAAATAAGGGTTGAGAGTGCCATGCCACTTTAATTTAGGAATAACTGACATATCTAAGGTCACAGTCTTGACATAACAATCTAGAACTGCATGATAGGAAGAAAGCCAGTCCATACCTAGTATGATGTCAAAATCTACCATATCCAATATAATTAAGTCTACCCACATGTCATAGCCCTTTAAAGTCACAATACAGGATCGGTACACCCGATCCACCACTAGGAAATCACTCACTAGTGTAGAAACACGAATAGGCACAAAAAGAGAATCACATAGCCTATCTAGGCCGAAAGCAAAGTATGCAGACACATAGGAGAAAGTAGAACCAGGGTCAAATAAAATTGTAGCAGGTCATGACATACTGAAATAATACATGTGATAACTGCATAAGATATCTCCGCATCTGGAAGACCTGGAAAAATATAACAATGAGCCCTACCACCATCAACCTGAGCACCCTCTCGACTATCACCTCGTCCAGCCAGAGGAACACCTTGGTCTATCTGAGAACTACCTCAGCCCCTACCTAGATGTGCTGCTGCTCTAGAAGGACCCTAAGAACCCTGCTGATGTGCTCTCTGTCTGAGTCGAGGGCAATTCTTCCTAATATGACCAAGCTCACCACACTCATAACAAGTCCTGGGTGTAATCATCTGTTGTGTATAATGAGAGTGATCTGAATAACTTGCATGACTTGAAGATCCTTGAGAATACCCTTGGGAACCCTGTCCCGAGCTTTAGGAACCTTATCCAGAATAACCTCCCTCGAATGCCTGAAGGGCTGCCTGAACTGGTCTACCATGCTGAGTATGAAAATCTCTTATGAAAGATCCCTTACCCCCAGATGAGGTACCATTGAACTGACCAGAAGTGTGGGTACTCTTGTACTTCTGATCCCCAAACTCTTCACGATGCATAAGCTCAAACTCCTTGCTTGCCTCAACAACCCTCTGAAAAGTAGCTCGTGACTGAGCTGTAGAGAATAGTGCCTCTCAGATTGTGAAAGTAAGACCCCTCACGAACCTCTCTGTCTCATTCCATAGAATCATCAAGGCATAGTGAGATAATGCATGGAATCGAGCCTCATACTCAGTCACTGAAATCTCATTCTGAGTCAAATGCTTAAACTGATGCCTACGCTCCTCTTTCAAGCTACAAGGAACAAATTGATCAAGAAAAGCTTGAGTAAATGACTCCCAAGTCATAGAAGGAGATATTGTAGGTCTAGAGTCAATAGAGGAACGCCACCACTGCTTGGCAGGACCATGCATCTGCAAAGTTGTATCGTCAACACTATGAGACTGTACTAATCCCACACTCTAGAGCCTCTCATGAAAACTTACCAAGAACTCATACACATCCTCAGTCTGGCCACCGTGAAATTGAGGTAGGTCGATCTTTCTGAACCTTTCGAACCTCCTCTGCTTCTCATCTGACATAACTGACATAGCCACTCCTGCATCCGGCAAAGGCATACCATTAAACCTAGCTGTTGTAGCCGATGGCAGACGCGCTCGTCTATGAAAAACTATAATATGTTGATCTGGGGTTTGAGCCCCAACTCTAGTCTGTGAATCTTATGGAGTACCAGCCATACCGCTACTCTGAGTGAACCCCTCTAACAACCCTAACACACTAAGCAACATATCCTGAAGTACTGGTGTAGCAACAAATCTAGTTGGCGCCTGATCTGTGTCCACCTCCTCATCATGAACCTGATCATCCTCTGGAATATGAGCATCCTCTTCATGAGATCTACCCTAACAGGTACCTGAGCATCTGTCGATTCCCTAGCCCTGACTGGTGCAGCAGCTCATGCCCTGCCTCTACCTCGTCCTCTGCCTCGTTCACGTGCCACAACCTGAGCAGTAGGTACATGTGCAAATACATGTACAGGTGCCTGACCACTAGCACTCATAGATCGTGTTCTCACCATCAGTGATATAATGAAGTAGAAACACTTAGCATTCAGTAAGATCAACTACCCACGATAAAGAAAGAAAGAAAAGAATAGAAGTTTCCTAAAGTCATATAGCCTCTCGAAGATAAGTACAGACGTCTCCATACCGATTTGCAAGACTTTACTAGACTTTGCTCATGTACTTGATGGGACCCATACTCTGATACCATGTTGTCACGACCCAAAATCCCATTAGGTCGTGAGGGCATCCACCATTCCGTTAGGTGAACCCCTTTTTTATCCATCTAATAGTATAATAATGCGAAAGTGAAATAAAAGTAAGCAACCAATTCTTATAAATACGAAATAAATGAGTTAGAAATCCAAACTACCCCAAGACCTGATGACACCAGTACAAGAGAATCTACAAATATGAAACAAGTTTGTGAAAACTAAAACAACTGTTTAGAAGAAAGTAAGATAGAAAACATAAAGAATCTCTAGAATCCAGTACTGCCAAAGAAAAAACAACTCACCTTGAATTCTAACCGCATCAGCCTCGAACACAAATAAAAAATCAAGTATTCCTAGTACCTATCTTAGTTCCTGCACACAAAAAGGTACAGCAAGTATAGAGTGAGTACAGAAAACATATGTACTCAGCAAGCTTTGATTACTAATTCCTTCTAGAAGCAATAACGAGATGTATCTTAAAAGTTTCCTTTTTCACAAGTAAAATCTTACCGAAATGTAAGTCAACATAACATAACAAATAAGGCACGTATCTAGAACAATTCAATAGAAAGTGCAATGCAGATGAAATGTAATGCAATGCGATGCACTAGCCAAAAGTAAATAGGTATATACCCATCAAAACCATTTCCCATCGGCACAATAAAATTTGTCAAAATTATTTTCCATCGACATAATAAGATCCACCAAAACCGTTTTCCATTGGCTTAGTAAGAATATGAATTTTGCAAAAAACTCAGTGTGCAATATCAATCAATGATTATTATGTAACAATAAGAGTGGTATGAATGAATATGTATGATCAAGTGCATAAAATGAGTTAATCAATCACAACTAAGTTCACATAATTTATGAGTCTTAATAGTTCAATTGTATCACAACTTATGAGATTCTGTCAATCGATAATAATTTCCGTAAGAATTTCCCATAGTATAATACTGGTACCTGTATAAATGCTCGTTATCTCATTTATACGGGACCCCCTCATTACCCATTACCCTTAAGTTCATTCAATACAATAAAACTAACACTTCAAAAAGAAATTAGAAATCTCTACTTGTCTCAAAACGAAGTCCAAGTGCCAAGTAATGAACTTGCTTTTACATAACGCTTCTGAACGGTCGAAATCTGTACAAATACTTAATAATTAACACGTCAAATTTCATTTAAAATAAATCGTTATTCAACCCCCAAATCAAGAATTTTTACTCTAAGAACCCTATCCCTAAAACCTACTTTGTTAAGACTGTAATTGATCGATCATCGTAGGGAAAAAAATCAAAACTCTCAAACTAACCATGAAAACATTAATTCTTCAAAAAGGGTATAAAATACCTAGAAACTATCTATTACCAATCATTCCATCATCAATATCTCATGATTTGACTCATTCCACCTTCTTTCTTTTCTCAATAATTGTCTCAATAATTACCTAATAATTATATATGATATGTAAGCTAACCAATCTACTCACCCTCCCCTTTCTGCCCCAAATTTTTCCATATCGGTCCTTTCCTTTTTTGTCAAAAATAAACTCATCATTACCTCTAATTGATTCATGATTTCTTGTCCACCTAATTTATATTTGAACTAAATACAACATGTAATATTCAGGATCTATCTATATCTCAACAATAGATGAATTACAGGACGTTAGGTTCTAACCTGGAATACCATTTGTCATGGACGGCGCACAACTCAACTTCCCGTCGAAATGTTATTCATTGTTACTTAATGGTATGAAGGCTTTAACCTATTAACTTTAACTTTCTTCTTTTATTTTGTATATGGGTCTCATAAGTAAATAAATTGTGGATTTGACACATTATCCACTAATTAAATCAATTACCTAAAATAGTTAAAACTTCAAATAGATCTTCAAAATTTGTTCGGAACCCCAAGAAAACAAGCCAAATGTGTAAATTGACTCAAAAGTAGGTTCCAGGCCTATTGGAAACACTAAAACACCAATGCGAGGTAGTCTTGACCTAATGTTAATAGAGGTCAAGCTTAACTTTCTTAAAACTGAAGAACCCAACTGTCACGACCCAACCTACCGGCACTTGCGGGCGCTTACTCTATGCACCTAGATAGACGAACCCTTATTACCCGTCCAACAGGTAAATGCGGAAGAACTCGAGTATAACCATAAACCTTCATGTTGATACATGAAAATCTTTACAACCTTTTATTCAGGAAAACTCCTTTATGAAGAAATACAATACAGACCGTTTTACATTTTTAAAACACCCTCCCTAGGACCTAGTCAAAAATAAGTACAAGAGATACTACAGGATTTATGCTGAATATGTAAAAGGGACACAACTTCTGTCATGGGATCGAAGGACAGAAGTTGTTGGAGATCACCATCGTCATGTACCTAAGAGGCATCACCAACCCTGCAACCAGACTATACCCAAAAAGGGTATAACAAGAGTAGAATCAGTACAAACACATGTACTGATAGGCATCATCGGTCGACCCGAATCCACTCCTACAATCATATAAGAAAAATAGGGAAAGCATGAAAATAACCAATGAAATTTCCTCCTCCAACATCTACTCTTATACAAATCTCGCGGTCAACAATCATATACTATAATTTGTACCTCAATCCTTCCCATTCCTTTCGCTGCCAACTCTCTCATTCTCAAGACTTCCGAGTCACACTAACCTTAGACTTCTCAAGTCACCTAACCTTAAACTTCCCAAGTCACCTATCCTTAGACTTTCCAAGTCACCTTATCTTAGACTTCCGAAGTCACCTAACCTTAGACTTCCCAAGTCACCTAACCTTAGACTTTCCAAGTCATCTTAGCCTTAACTCAGCCACTAAGTCCAACCCCCCTCCCCCATGACTATTCATCCAAAACAACCCAGTCACTGTAAATCCAGACCCACTACCCTCATGATGCTACTCAAAAGTATCTGAACACCGCTAAGGTCCCTAGACAATTCCTCCAAGGTGACAATACCAGCTAGTAATGCAATGCCAGACCCGCAGTCGTTCCCCTATCTTATCAACCACATGAGATCCACCTTTATAACCGTGACCAACAATCAATGATGCAAGAAACATTCCTTTATTTTACGGCTCGGACCCTTCCTGGGATTCCCCTATACAACACCTAAGTGTTAAACATGCAACCCGGTCTACACTAAGACCAATTCACAGATCAATAATAAAATCCCAGCTTCTCAAGGACCATAAGAAAATGTCACAATTCAAAAGCACAACCCGGTCCACTCATGGAATCAATATCAAAATACAATAATGCAATAAAATAAACTCATGCCAGGCGTGGTACTAAAGCCAACCATTAGTATATCCCATACCAGGCATGGTACCCAAGCCAACCGTTAGTATATCTCGTACCAGGTGTGGTACCCGAGCCAACCGAATGTCAACTAATCCACAGTCACAAACAATGAACAATAAACTTGTAAACCAATCAAGCAAAATACACAGTTCAATTCACCAGACTGTTAAACAGGACAATTAGACATTATTAAATCATTCCCTAAGCAATGCAAATATCATACAATCTTATATAAGAGTACACAATCATACAAGGTATACAGGAATCAATAACCATCACCTACCCTTTTTCCCGGGCACATAATTTAGTCCTGACTCCCGTTCGAAGACTATATCCCATTCACCCTTTATTAGCACATCTTAGTAACTACATTGATTCTGAACCCTTTACTAGATAGTCACAATTTGGACAACCACCCCCTGAACCTTGGTGATTTGGCCACTCCCTACCTCTTTCCACTCATGTGCCTGTACCTTATCTAGGTATTCTCCATTTTTATTACCATTTAGTTACCCAAAATTTTCCAGCTCCCCGAGCCTTCCCGACATCCCAGTCCCTGAAATCCTATCATTATACCATACTGAGAAAGCATGAATAACCCAACAATACATTATCAACCCACAATTAAACCCAACCAACTCCTAGTTCACACATAACCAATACCGAATCCTCCAGACTCCATTCCGGAGGCCATGGATTTTCCTTTTTAACTATATAAGGTACAAAATGTAACCAGGTCTATCTATTCAAAAGTGAAAACCTAGCCTACCTGGATGCCAAGCAGCTATAATGATGCATTTTTGGCTCCGTGGAGGCATTCCCTATCCGCTGACAAGCTCAAATATCGTGGTTCCGCGTCCCTTCAGCCAAAATTCCTCCTCCTCATGGCTCCCAAGCCTTGGAGTAGCCTAGGAGGGTTTTTAGAGAAACCCTCGTATGTTTCCCAAATGAGGATGGAAAATCTTTTATTAAAATCCCGTTCTGAGGCTACTGCCTCCCGTCATTCTGCTATAGCAGATAGCCTTTCGCCATAGCGATTCCGCTATAGTGGATAAAATACCGCTATAGCGGAGTGACGTCAGCCCAGATGATTTCCAAAAATCTGAGATTTTCTGTCACATCACCCCACTTAATACCAAAAAGTATTTTAAATCATTCCCAAAATTTCACGACGTCATAGTTCCTGAAATAATGATGGATCTGGTCATTACAATAAATACCAATTTACCCATTATTCATCCCCAAATGATCCCAAAATAAAGAAAATAAAAGAAACCAACCCGGGACCCTCACTGTCCCAGATGACCGCGTAACTTATGAACCTACGTGAATTACCAAACCTTCTCTTAATTAGTCGCACCGACTAAAAGAAACATAAAATTATGCCGCTCTGACGATAAATTCTCGAGTCACCCAAAGAAAATCTATACGTGACCTCTCTCGAGTACCCAAGGAATCTGGGGTCTCGGATAATGTTAGAGCAAAAGGATTTTAAAATACCCGGGAGAACTTTTTCTTTCCAAGAACTGATTTTTGTCTGCTATAGTGGACATTATACCGCCATAGCACTTCTGCTATAGTAGACCGTTGATCGCTATAGCGGTTGGCAGCAGGTTGAGATAGGGAGAAATGGATTTCACCCCTCATTCTCCCTATATTCCTTCCGAAAATACCACATTCTCTCCCTATCACCCCGCTCCCGATGTCAAAATTTTCAGGTAAGAATCATTTCCACTTGTTTCGTTAATTCCTTGCACAAATTTAGACATGATTTTGGTAGGAAAAAAGGAATTAGGGTATACATTGTAGTGAGTTTTGAACTTGAACTTTAGGTTGGATTTTTTTTATTGGATTCCCGAAGCATGGATGCTTCCCTTACGTTTACAATGCCTCTGAGGTATTTTGGGCGTAAGGATTATGCAACTTTTGGCCAAAAATGGGGTAGGAGGTAAAGGGTTGTTCTTGAATAAACTTGCAATTTAGACAAAATTTAGGGGTTATAATGCCCAAAATTTTGTAGAAAATAGTAATAGAATACTTTAGAAACACTGCTCTGAACTTGGATTGTTAAAATGGAGTTTTGGATCAAGGGGCGCCATTGTTGCACCCCTTGAAGCTTCTGGGATGATGAATATCACTATAGCGGTTGGGATCCGCTATTGCGGTTTCGCTATGGCGGATATTTTTCTGCTATAGCAGTTCCGCTATGGCGGATGATCGTTTGCTATAGCAGAAGGCTGCAAACCAGTAACATCCTCAAGCTGACACTTGGAAAAAAATTTCCCCTTTCTCTTAATCCCTTATGCCTTATCGAGTTCTAATATTGTTCTCTTGCTATATTACAGGTTATACTTCCAATGGCTGAAGGACAATTGCTCGTGTATTTCTATGAGCATTTCCGCGATGAAGCTAGCCGTGAGAGTGTCCTGGATTACCAAAGACTGGGCTTTTGCTATGAGAGGGGGTGCAAGATGATAGGTGTGGATGGAAAATCAGCCGCCTTCCACCGCAGAGTTTGAGAGTTTGGTTGGGAGTCCTTACTAGTAGCTCCTCCTCCCGCATAGACAGGCTGGGTACGGGAGTTCTATGCTATACTTGCTACTATCTTTTGGGATGATCCCAACCCCACTATCTGAATCTGAGGGGTGGATGTCCCTGTGGATGCTCAGATTATCAATGAGGTGCTAGGAGTGCCTTACGTCTCCAATGCGGCCTACGAGGCCAAGTTTTTGCTCTCGTACATGACTTGGTTAAGAGATACTTTGGTAGATGTAGAGTTCAGAGATCAGGTCCACTGGGTCAGCCCCGAGGGCATCACTAGCACCTACTTTTCCGCGGATGCTAGGATGTGGTGGTTAAACTTGGTATCCCGGAGAATTTGCCCGTCGGGCAACAAGACTGATGTGACCTATGCCCGGGCCCTGGTGATTGTTTGTGCCATGCAAGGCATTATCATGAATATGGGGGAACAAATCATCTCCAAGTGGAAGAAATTCTACCGGGATCATATGAAGGGCCTCTATCTTCCGGGCTTGGTGTCTGAGTTGTGCAGGCGGTTTGGAGTGCCTGAGGACCATACTGACTTGGAGGTGGCTATGGACAACCCCTTCAACCCTGTCTGGGTGAAGGTATTCTCTATGAAGAAGAGAAAGGTGGCTGAAGCAGGGAGCAGTCAGCCGGTCGAGGAGGCCGACGATGATGATGATGATGACACTCCTGTCCCTTCCCAGCCTCATCCCCCTATCACTAGCATCCAGCTAGATGAGACCTTAGCCGTGGTTTGGAGTTTACCGCCGTTGGAGGTACAGCCCCACCCCCTTCAGCTCAGGAGTTTGCAGCACTGCACAGGGAGTTAGAGGAGGATAAAAAGAAAAAGCACTCCCGGGACCGCATGCTTTGCCGGATGTGGAAAACCATCAAGGTCATATTCTATTGCGCCACCCCAGGTCAGGAGCTGCCCACACTCGAGCCTGAGGACAGGAAGGAGTTTCCCTTCTTGAGCGATCATGAGGCTTAGGACCTCCCCCCCCCCTTCTTCATTAAGACTATTTACTGATTTTTAGAATTTGTCCCCACTTTGGGGCTTGTGTTAGACAATATTTACCTTCCTATTTTCCATTTATTTTAGCACGTGGATGCTAGTTCAGACACCATTTACCTTTTTATGCAATACTAGATTAGTTATTTAGCTAATTTTCTTGTTTTTCCTTGCAATTCATAGCTTACTATTGCGTTTTGAAGCCCCGAGATTGAACGAAAAATAGGAGAAAATAGGGCAAGTGTTCTGCCCCACGTCCATTTGCTATGGCTGTTTCCACTCTTCTACAGTGGAACTGTTATAGCGTAGAAAATACCTCTATAGCGGGATCGCCGTAGCGGTGCTGTTTGCTATGGCAGTCCCGAAGGTAACAGTCCAAAAACTGGACTTTTCAGCAAAGTGTGCTCGTTCCCCTTCCCGGTTATCATTGTCTAGTCCCGTTGATCCCGCCATGGTCTTAGACTACCCCCAAGATCATTCCTGGCAATGCACATATCAACACTCAGCATCAGAAAATCACCAATCACAAAAGATTTACAAAGGACAATCATTCCCAACACTACCTTCCCGCTATTACACACGAATAACTCCCTTGTTCCCATGGTTCCCAACCAAGTCCTGACCATCCTGAAACCGAAGTTTCCCCACAGTCACAATTTCCATCCCCTTATCATCTTAACCAATGTTAAGTCCTCTTTAAGATGTGATACAAATTTTTCAATCAATACATTTAGCAGTTATGCACAGACCCAAGGCATACTACTTTCAACTTATGACCCTCTGCAGACTCAACATTCATATCAAGGTAACCAAGTACACACAATTTAAGTAGGTTCTACAACACAGTAATACACAACATTTCCACTTCAGGCTACAGCAAAAACAAGTCACATAAATTTACCTTCTATTCGTATTCATGGGTGACCATCAACCAGTTATCCATGTTTCACCACAGCCTCTCAGGCCAGATACCAATTGGAACCTTCCCGATTTCAACCTCTCTTGCTTGCCTTATCGCAATCGGAGTATAATGACCTCTTTCACTTTGTTGAGATACCAATTGGGATCAAGAGATATCAATTGGACTCAACCTATACAAGCAAGTAAACAAACCGCACGAAAGAATGAAAGAAGGGAGATGTTTCCTAGAATGCTTCATAGTTTCCCAAGGATTAGATATGGACATCAACACACCAATCTGTGGGACTCTATTTGATATTTTGCTCTTGTACGGGGAGACTGATAACCTAGGCTCTGATACCATCTATCACAACCCATCCAACTGGGCCGTACGGGTGCCTACTCTATGCACCTAGATAGATAAACCCTTACCACCAGTCCAACAGGTAAATGCGGAAAAACTCGAGTATAACCATAACCTTCATTTTGATACATGAAAATCTTTACAACCTTTTATTCAGAAAAACTCCTTTATGAAGAAATACAATACATACCGTTTTACATTTTTAAAACACCCTCCCTAGGATCTAGTCTAAAACATGTACAAGAGCTACTATAAAATTTATGCAGAAAATGTAAAAGGGACACAACTTCCGTCATAGGATCGAAGGACAGAAGCTGCTAGAGATCACCATCCTTATGTACCTAAGAGACATCACCAACCCTGCAACCATACTATACCCAAAAAAGATATAGCAAGAGTAGAATCAGTACAAACACACATACTGGTAGGCATCATCGGTCGACCCGAATTCACTCCTACTATCATATAAAAAAAATAGGGAAAGCATGAAATAACCAATGAAATTTTCTCCTCCAACATCCACTCCTATATGAATCCCACAGTCAGAAACCATATACTATAATTCGTACCTCAATCCTTCCCATTCCTTCCGCTGCCAACTCCCTCATTCTCAAGACTTCTGAGTCACACTAACCTTAGACTTCTCAAGTCATCTAACCTTAGACTTCCCAAGTCACCTTACCTTAGACTTCCCAAGTCACCTAACCTTAGACTTCCCAAGTCACCTTAGCCTTAACTCAACCACTAGTTCCAACCCCACCCCCCCACCATGACTATGCATCCAAAATAACCCAGTCACTATAAATCCAGAACCACTACCCTCATGATGCTACTCAAAAGTATCTGAACCCTTCTAGGGTCCCTAGACAATTCCCCCAAGGTGACAATACCAACTAGTAATGCAATGCTAGAGCCGCAGTCGTTACCTTAGCTTATCAACCACATGAGATCCACCTTTATAACCGTGACCAACAATCAATGACGCAAAAAACATTCCTTTGTTATACAGCCCAGACCCTCCCTGGGATCCTATTAAACAACACCTAAGTGTTAAACATGCAACCCGGTCTACACTAAGACCAACTTACAGATCAATAATAATAACCCGTGTAATGACCCTTCCGGTCATTTCCACGTACACGTTTTCCTTGTGCCGTTAGAGCTTGTTGTAGCGGACCCAAGTCATTTTAGGCTTTTTGGGAATGGTAGTTTAATGCCGGGTCCATTTGTTTGGTCGTATGATAAGTTTTGAAGTCAGGCAAGTCGGCAAAAGTTATCGTAAGTTCTTTAATAAATTTTCTGAACTTTGGGTAAAATGTCTCGGGGCTTTTCTCCCAATATATAAAGAGTTATAAGTCTTTCAAAATACCAAATCGAAGGTCTACGAGTCTAGTTTCCAACGCATAAAACCTCACATCCAACTGATCTCGGAGTAAAAAGTTATAACTGTTTTACCACGGACTATCTGGCAGAAACCGGGTTGCGAACCGGGTCGGGTCAAAATCGATTTTAAGCCTCAACTTCACGTTTTAAAATGCCGTTTTAGTTCTAAAATAGTGAGAAAACATAAGGGAGGATTCCAAGAGAGTTCTTGAGTATCAAAATCGTGCGTTGGTGAATTGCGAGCCTAAGTTTGAGAATTTATTAACATCGCGTGTATTTGGAAGTATTTTATTTGAAAGTTGAATTTGGTAAAAAGTTATATTATTATTACCTTTTAAAAATATTTTAAAGGTTTATGAAAAATATTTTTGTTACGATATAATGGTATATGTATTTATTTTATAAGGTTTTTGTACATTGTAATATTTTAACGGAGATAGTAAATTTAGTTATCTTAAAATTTATTATTATAATATAGTAGGTTTTATTCAAAATAATTTTCTAATAATTATGGTATATTCAAAAATTATATTTATTTTACCACGAACTTATGCAATACCCGAGTAGATATTTATTGGGAAATGGATTTATTGGGTGTCACCTCCACCTCACACGTGGAGGTGGAGGGAGTGTCCAGCAAAGTCAATAGGTGAGTGGTGGCATCACTGGAAGGTTTAGCATTCAAATAAATTACAAATTGTCCCTTATGATGATTACTTTCCAATTATAAATTGTGAATGAAACAGAGAACTATTCGTTCATTATTGATATATATAGAACACTAGAGGAGTTTGGTAGAGAAATTATATTGACGAACTCCGAAAGAAAATCAATTATCTACGTCAAGTTATTCAAGCCCGAGTTCAAGTTTGATTTTGTTTCGAAGCTTATTTTTGGAGAGGTTCGAGCTTGTCATCGGACGACAGGTAGGTTACAGTTTATTCTCCCTAGACTTCGCATATATAGGATAAAATTGTATTAATGGGCATCCTTGGGTTGGTTTATTAGGTTGGTACCACAGACCTTGACCGCTTTATTCATGTCCGCCTACTTTTGTTCCTCCGTTGCTTGTAGTATTTGCCGATATATTTTATTTACCCTTGTGGTCCTGTGAGGCCTTGTTGACTCTGGAACATAGAAGGTGGGATTTTGGGAATGTCCGCGAGTCCCGGGCATAAAATTATCCTTCTAGGTTGGTTATGCTTGCTGAGTAGTTATGGGCCTGTGCAGGGTCGATAGGTTGATTGTGAGCTGCTGGGCAACTATTGTGTGTGATCATACCATTTCCATGCATATAAAGAGGTTTTATCTATGTTTTACTATGGTTTTGGCTTCGGGCCTACTGGCACTATTTTCTAACCTTGCAAGGCCCCGGGGGCCTGTTTTTAATGAAAATGATTTGGAACTAGTTTGATTTAACTTGTGAATATTCCTGGGTAAAAGAAAGTAAAATTATGTTTTAAAATACCAGTTTTACGGTTAACGCTAGACTCGGCAGGGCCGGGGTGCTAGTTGAGTTTTCTTGCTACTTAAGATGATTTTTCAGTCGGACCGAGCACCTGAGATGACTTTCTACTGTTTAGACCCGGTTATGCCCGGGCACCCTTGGAGGGGTTTTTTTGAGATATTTTCATACTACTTTAGTCCTGGACAGAGTTTGGGCATGCATATTCGAGACTGGGTCTCTATCTTGAATCCGGACTCGCTTTTGGATGACATGTTGTGATACTGAGTTTTAGTATGGGGTCGGGGACCTCCATGGACCTTGCCATCCGGGCCTGGGGCTTCGGGCTGCGTGTGCCGGAGGAAGGGTATACGGCGGAGTAGAGGTATACGGGCAGTGTACTTCCATGGAACCTACCTGCTGGGCCGGATCGGCACCGGATGAGGTACATACAGAGATACCATTTCACTTGAGATCTTCATGCATCATATCATTCATTGTTTGAGGTTCCACCCTTGTTTGTTGTTTGTTGATTGTACGCTCTGGTAGTATGGGATGCCGGAGGGTTTGTTTTCACTTATTTGTGTTCCTCGGTTGTATGGGCGGCCGGGGGACTGTAGGTAGACTCTTGCTATTTACTTACAGAATTATTCACTGTTACTGTTAAGTATGAAATTGGTTGCTGCTAGACTGTTAGATTCTGGATTTGAGATTGATATGATTAGTTGAGTTTGATTCATGTCTCTGAGCATGTCTATCATTACTCTTTCCCTCTTCTTATACATGAGGTTACCGGTATACCATCCATTTCGTAAACTTATTATGTATACACTGTTATTGCAAGAACCCCAGGTGCGTTACTCCTTACTTTCACCTGTGCCTATGGTGTGTATACTCTGATTACTGGCCTCACATGTGGTTCTGTTGATTTCCCTCTGGGCTAGATCCTGTGTAACTTTCATTGATTTCTGTGACTACTTGCTTCTATTCTGTCTGTTACTACGTTGTTATCTTATATGTGCCCAGTCGGCCTATGATACCTACTGGGTACCTTATGCTTCGCATTTGGTGCTCACCCTACCCTCCCTGCATCTTTGGGTGCAGATCCTAGCGTGGGCCATCACCGTTAGATCGCTGTGATTCGTGCTTGGAGATCTGTTGGGGACTACTTCAGACTGAGGGTGAGCTCTTGGCGATCGGAGCTTAGCTTTAGTTTATCTTTTGCTTCATGTACTCTATTACCATTCAGAGACATCTGTATATATTGTTTTGTATTATGCACTCCATGTATGTAGTTTGGCTCTATACTATGATACCAGGTCTTGGGGTTTGGTTTAGTTACCGTATATGTATATATATATATCCTTGTTATCTATTCTCTTTGTCTTGTTCCCTTATTTGTTAGATAGTAGCCCATTACTAACTGTCCTGGGCTACGGGGATTGGTTCACCTACCGGGGGTTGTAGGTGCCATCATAACCGAGAAATCGGGTCATGACAACTTGGTATCAGAGCCTTAGGTTCACCGGTGTCATCGGTATAGGAGCCAATGTCTAGTAGAGTCCTGCGGATCGGGGCAGAGACGTCTGTACTCAATCTTTGGGAGGCTATAGTGACATTTTAGGAAATTTGACTCTTTCATTGCTTCTGTGTCGTGTGTGGAACCCTTGAAGTTTCTGGAAATCTCATTTGTTCTACTTTATTCTCCCGCAGATGGTTCGTACGAGATCATCGGCATCACGCGGAGATGAGCCTCCCACTCCAGCTAAGGGTCGAGGACGCCCTCGAATAGTGGCACCTGCTAGGGCTGCTAGAGTGGAGATAGAGCCCGAGCAGAATGTGGATCAGGGGGCAGCCCAGGTACCACCAGCTCCAGTACCAGCTCCAGCACCAGCCCCAGTACCAGTTCCAGTGCCCGCTTCTGTGCCAGCTCCAGCCGCAGCTCAGTCTCCAGATATTCAGGGATTACTATTACAGCTTTTGGGTATGATTGGAGAGCGGCCTTCTGAGGTAGCGCAGACGTCCGCTCAGGGGGCAGCCCTGGGTGCACAGAGCTCAGGAACGCAACCTGCTACTATGGCTCCCCGTGCGGAGGTCATTCCAGTTCCATTTGTTGCACAGCCTCTTGCTCCTCGCCCAGCTATGACAGAGTCAGAGCAGAAGGCGTTGGGTAGGTTTTTGAGGTTAGCACCTTCGAGGTTTGCTGGTACTTCTGGACAGGATCCCACCTGGACTTTATTAACTACTGTGAGGAGATCTGCTATTGGTTGTTGGAGACTCACGGGGTTGGTTATACTACCTATCAGTTGGAGGGCCCAGCGAAGTTATGGTGGAGGGCCCAGGTTGCTTGTAGACCACCATCGTCACCTCCTTTGACATGGTCTGAGTGTTATGAGGCCTTTATGGCCAAGTTCCTACCTCAGAGTGATCGTGATCGTCACAGGGAGCAGTTTACTCACCTTATGCAGAGGTCTACGACTGTCTCAGAGTATGAGAGTCGTTTTCATCAGCTAGCACCGTTCGGAGCTATGATCATTCCTACCGAGGCAGATAGGATTCGCAGATTTGTATGGGGTTTGAGGCCAGAGATCAAGCAGCCAGCTGAGATATTGATCGCCAGTGGTCGGTCATTTCAGGCTATTATAGACTATGCCCGTACTGTAGAGGACTTACAGCGACAAGATCAGGGGTCCAGAGATAAGAGGCCTCGACATCAGGGTGTTTATAGTGGTTCCAGATATGGTGGTAGAGGTCCTGGCCAGTGGAGCCGGAGTTATCAGCCACAACAGCACCA
>QJPP01007402.1:0-222030 GCA_003996215.1 Jaltomata sinuosa
ACACAAAAATACGTCCTAATATGGAGCCTCGTTTTGCCAGAGGTAGGCCTACGCTGCATACAATTTGATAATAAATGATCCATTTTGAACACATTTAGGATTTGAGATAAACATGACTTTTCATTAAGCAAAATGTGGCTTTGAAAGCTTACAATAGATAGGCTGATGGGAGCCTGAAAATGAAAGACATGGGATGGCCACTAGGGCGTACAAAAGGATGGGCCATGAGGCACCTTTAGGGAATATGAAAAAGGGGTACAATGGGAAAGGATAACCTAGGGCCACGTAGGACCGTCATCACTATCGTCCTGTGGTGCTGGATGATACTCTGGAGATCCAGCGGAATGATGATACCTGGGCTCTGAGTCTGTCTCTATCATCCCTCCATCGTTAGGATCATAAAAGTTGGAGCCGGTCTCAGAAGCCTCCTCGGGATCTTCTTCCGAATCCTCTTTCTCAGGGTCTTCTTCCGGATCCTCTTCCAAATCTTCCCCCATTTCTTCCTCCGGATCTTCTTCTGGATCCTCGGGATCTTCTTCCGGCTCCTCCTCCGGATCTTCTTCCGGATCCTCCTCTACCTTTGTTATCAAATAATTGATGGAGTCTGGGATAATCTGGTTGTACATTGGTGTTGTGATCTCCATGCGGGGAAGCACCTCTTCCCTAACCTATTTGACCCACTGGACATCTGCCAAATCCCTGAATCCTTCTGCACTCGGTTGAGCCAAGTGGCTCACGGTCGTTCGCCAAGCATAGTATTCCGGCGTACACTATTTGTCTCCTCCCATGTGCAATGTGATCATATAATCCCATTCAGCCTGCAAGTTCATCATTCGTACCGTTGGTATCACGGCACCATAACTGTCCTCATATAACGCCATGTTTGACCACAATGGTATGTCCTGGACAAAGCCAAACTGTCTTAAAACACGGAGAGGCGCGTATAACTGGATGCCTCCTAGTCCCATCAACTCGATGAAATACAGGTATCGAGTTCTGATGAAGGCCAATCCTGTCATCCAGGGATATCTCCACTGGATGAAATCTCCGGTAAGGGTGGTCAAAAATGTGCGCCATTCTTCTTCTCCGGTGGGTGCATATGTCCAATATCTCATGCGTTCTTTATGAGTCTGAATCCTGTTGCGGGTGTCAATACAGTAGTCCATTTGCGGGTGGCGGCGATAGAAGTGTTCTACAGCCCAAATTTGCAATAACAAATTGCAGCCTCCAAAGAAATTGTGTCCTCGTGTGCATGCAGACAACGACCGAAACATCTCAGCAAGGATCATGTGTACCAAGGTAAGTCTTTGCGGCTCTGTAAAGACGTTCATCACTATCGGCAGTATATTGAGGTCGATGCAATGAAACCTCATCGGGAAGATCATAGTTCCCAAAAAAGCCAACACAAAGTCCCTCGATCGCATGTATACCCACTGTCTGCGGGTACAGGCGAATTCACCTTGGTGTTCGTCAAAACTCCCGAGACGACCGTATCTTTCAAAGAGGTAATCCAACTTCACCTTTCCTCCTTCCACATTTCTCAGTGATGGAAAAATGTGTAATCCTAAAAGCCTCAGAAAATTTGCCTTCTTTATGGGTGATGGGAGTACCGACACTCTTTCCCTTAGTGGTAGTTCAGCAAAATTACTAATCTCCTCCAAGGTAGGAGTGATCTCGAAATCCAGAAATTTGAAGGTCACAGTGGTTGGGTCCCAAAATTCCATTAATAAAGTGGTGAGGGTTTTGTCAGCTTGGATCCCCATCAGTAACAGCAAAGCCCCCAGCTGCTCCCGTACCTCATCCCCATGTGCTACGCGGATGTTTCGCCACCACTTTTTTAGGTTGTCAGGTGCTGAGATGACCATCTGGATGTTTGGTAAGTTTTGGTTGATATTCATCTGAAAGAAAAGGTAAAGGGTATGATAAGTTTGTTTATCCCAAATCCATCATGTGTTTTAGTTTGGATCATTTACATCAATCTCACACAAAAGTATATGTCGTTGGGTTTTATGAAAAAACCCGTTGACCCAAGGGTGGTTTCCTAAATGCAGTGTCAATCCCAAGGATCGTCCTGTCTAAGGCTATGCAACATGACCTATTTCTAGAATAAGAGTGTTTTCCTAGATTTGAGAGTGGACTGAATAACTGCGAGACGGCACACTAACCTAATTGCACCGACCCTGAAACTAAAGAATCCAAAAGAAGGTTTGGGAGGGCATAAAACCCTCCGCGTGTACCACAGTGTGTGAAATGTGTACGGCCAAAGACTCGATAGAGAAATGCAAGTGAGAAAGCAGTAACAAGTAGTGTTTATCAAACAAATAAGGAACACAAGTTTGGATTTGGCTTGCGTCCTTTCAAACAAATAACGATATAAACGTAATTAAAGCAAATAATGTACTGCAAATAAACAAATATCCCAAATAACATTCATAAACTAAGCATGCTAAGGTAAAAACATAAGTTAGTATCCCCAGCAGAGTCGCCATTCTGTCGCGCCCTATTTTGGACTGGCCAAAATATGCTTGCAACATCCGGCTCTTCCACCTGGTTTTATAAAAAGGGTTTAGAGTCGCCACCTAACCTTTTTAGGGAAAAATTAGGAAAAACCATTTTTGTAAAAAAAAAAACTCTATTTTGGTTTTTCGAAAACGTTTGAGATTCTGAGTAAGGGTTTTGGTTACTCGAGGGGAAGGTGTTAGGCACCCCTCAGAGCCTATCCGAAGATAGTCCTTAAACTCAATTTAGAAAAAATATTTGGAAAAATTATTTGTTCATTATTTGCTAAAAAGGGTGATAAAAACGTGTTTTGTTAATTTAAAGAAAACTCAAGGTATATGGCACATGCTACTACAATGGGCAAAAAATATAAAATATGCTTATGGTAAAAAAGATGAAACATATCTACGTACATGTCGAAATATATGAAAGTTTAATAGTAATACTCTTATCATTAAAATATGTAGAACTTTATGATTTATAAGAATATATACTTAAAAAGGCTATGTAAAAGAAATGAGGATGTTATTTATACAAATATACTTTTTGTAAAGTGAAAAAAAATGTAATTTTTAGAGTTTGGGAAAGTTTATGGCATGTTTAATAAAAAGAAAATAAAGATGATGTATGTATATTTAAAATATAAGAAATCATGTGAAAAGTTTATTATTTAAAAGATTTGGATAAGTAAAAAATGTAGGAAATAAGTATACCGGTAATAGAGAAAAAAAATATAAAAGAAAATCATATTTATTTTGTAGATATATTTCGTGTAAGAGAATAATTGGAAGATTTGAGTAGAGGATGAAAATTATTTGTTTCATATAAAGAAGAACTTTTATTTGTAAAGTGAAAAATAAACATACGTTGGATATGAAAGAAAATATTATGTACGTAAATATAATAATATATGTATAATTTAAGTAGTAAGATGGGTAAGTAAGACATAAATATATACCTTGTAGTTGATAGCATATGACATATATACCTTGTGTTTTGAGGCTTTAAAAAATCTGAAATCTCAAAATAGATATAGAGTAAAACCAAAATATTTGTAAAATATTAGAGTTAGAATAAGATAACACATGAGTTATAAATGAATATGAAAATGGCTTGCCTAGATTAGATAAAAAATTCTATAGTTTATGGCCTAAGAATGACTAAATATTTGTTCGAAATAAATTGAATTGGTAATTAGTGTTTTTTGAAAATCCACTGCGAGTTATTTAAACAAGTTTTCCTTGAAACAAAGCCTAAATTAATTAATCCTAAAAAAATCTGCACTATTTATTATTATTATTACTATTTTGAAAGTGTTTAACCACTAATTTTAAAGTATTTAAAAAAAAACCCGAAACATTTGCCTAAACTAAAAGAGTGAAGGAGACTCACTTTCAAAATTTTAAACTAAATAAAGTAATCCACGAAACTATAAGCCAAAGAATAAACGTTAATCAAAATCACAAAGAAAAACACATATCCGAATATACAAGGTTAGTTAAAACATTTCAAGTAAGCATAAAGGAAAGCAATAAAATAAAAAAAAGGTAAAAGGGCTAGATACGCCAAGTTCCTTTGGAGGAACTAAATTTCTAAAGAACGACTCTGAGCACCGCGATAGCTCCTAATAGCTGCTCGACCCAAATATATTGGGCCGAAAGTGAGTTTCAAGTGAGAACTCCAGCTCTCCGGTTGTTTCATGTAACACAAAAAAAAAGTGATAAGGATTAGTAACTTGCATAACAAAGTTTACAAAAATATAGAAATATGCCAAACTCAATAATAAAGTGATAAGGAAAACAAACATGCTATTCGGTAAATACACAAGCATATATGAAAGACGACATGTAACCATATTTTGTTTCATTTTTTATAAACAAACGATCTTAGGTAAAACAAAACAACTTCAACACTAATCGATCATTAGAAAACAAAGTACACAATAAAGTAGCCACATAAATCTTTATTATTTTTTTTATTTCAATTAAAGAAAGTAGTTATGAACAAATCACTTCAATAAGATAACACTAGTAACCGGAAGATTAAAGGGGAACCAAACTACTACGTTGGCTTATAATGAATTCCTTAAGTTAATGTTTTCGAAATTAACCCTGAGTTAAAATAAAAATAATGAAATAATGGCAGCCCTCTTTTCCTAACAATGCACACTGATTTAACCACTTTTTACTAGGATTAAGGCGCAAACAAGACCACAATATTAACAAAACGCTAAAAATATATAATCATAATATGTACATTCCTATACCTGAACGACCAAGAAACTGATTTTTCGTTTCACATTTTATACCTGAAATCAGCCAATTAACATCTAAATGCCAAACCCAAACAACATCAATGTTCTACAAAAATAAAGCTAATCATAACACAATTAGGCGAGCAAAGCGACAGATAAACCTTGACACACAATAAAAACCTTTCGATGGGCTGAAGTACCTTCTTGTTGATCTCTTAATTAAGACAAAACTCATGAAATCATGTTTAAAAGGATATGAAGACAACCACCCTTGCAATTAAAACCATTTTTCAGCAATCATATTCGCAACTTAATCTCAATCTACTAACCATTGTAACTACTTATGACTAGAGGACGAGAAGAAGATTCGCAACTATTTTAACCAACAAAGTGACACAAGTTTAAATGAAGAAAGTGAAAGTCACAACTCATTGATTTTAACTTTGCGAGCTAAGTAGCACTCTTGATGTTCAGGCAAAATGCGCACTAGTAAAACACACAAGAAACCATTCGAACCAAACTACGATCACACTAACAGTGAACCATGCTTGTTTAATCATATTTAAGGTTCGAAGTCACTACTTCCGCACCCACATCTTGAAACAAATAGCACAAAGATCTACAAACAAACGGTTGATCATGTTGAAGGTTTGAAACTCGTATGGTCTTTTCATCCTAATCGGGAAATTGAAAACGTTTTGCAGGCACACAAACGATCATAGGCATGCTAAGTAGCTTCTGCCATTCAAATCATTCGAAGCAACATTACAAGAATTTTGCGATGGACAGCCAAACATACTTAAAGTTTTAGGACTTTTAGAGCCCCTTTTCATGATAAACTAAAGGCTACAAACATTTTAGAAAAAAACACAACTGGGAACGAAACGAGTTAAACAGTAAATGCAAAAGTTAGAAACATCCCAAGGGATACTACAATGATTTTAAAACAGGCAATTAACCGCACTTGAAGCCTCAAACTTTCAAGAATTTACTCGAGCTAAATCGTAGGTCGCAAACGCTTTTATAAACACATTACCTAACATGGATAAATCAAAAAGCCAGAAACTGATTTTTGCCTTACATTTCCATGCCTAAAATCGGTTCGGCTTAAACCGACAACACTCCGACTAACCAACATGATCAAGAATTCATAGAACTAGACATGATGTTATTAAGACGGGATAGGATTTACCTTCTGTTGGGCAGCGATTGAGGCCGTCAAGTGTTGAGTTTCAAACTAGCTACTCCGACTCCGACTCCGGTTATCCGAATAGAGCAAGCGAAACAAAAAGGGAAGACCAGCAGTGAGTATAAGCCAATCGACGGTGAACAATCAGAGAACAATTTGGTGTGAGCTGTTTTTGATAATTTCTTCTGATGGTTTCAATGGAAACTCAAGGGTTCCTTTTATAGCCGAATTCCAGGGCTCCAACGGTTCTCTTCAAGAACTTTATCAGGCTGATTTGAAAGGGGAAAGTGACGGGTTGGAGGTGTAGAACTCAGACCCGTCGGACTAAACTCGTACCCGTCGGATAACACTTTGAATCCGACGGGTCTTTGATTTTCTCCTCTTTTCCGAGGTCTGCAGCCGGCGGCGGAGGAAGCTTTTACAGCTTTACTTTGAGTTGACAAAAAGGTGAGGGGATGGCTATAAAAGTGGAGGAGAGAAGGGTGAAGACCACCGGATTTTGCTATTATCCGGCGATCGAGCGGCGGGTGGTCTTTTTCGAAGCTGCAAAAATCTCCGGAAAGGGGGAAAAGACCACGTGAGGTGACGGGAAAGGGCGCCGCCGCCGTTTGCCCGCCGGTACGAAGCAAAACCCGGCGGGTCTTGGAGGTGAGGCGACGAGCAAAAGTGTTTGGGGGTGGGAGCTGTCGGTTTTGTTTGGAGAGGGTGAGGGGATCTGTTTGTTTTGGTTGGAAATGGGAGAGAGAAAAAGAAAAGGGATTAGGATTAGTGGGTCGGGTCAAACGATTTGGGCCGGTTCGGGCGGTTTTTGGGTAGTGGGTTGGGAGGTTTTGGGCCGGGTTAGGAGAATTGGGTAGTGGGCTGGCTGGAGGAGATATAAAATTGGCCCAAATAAGTAAATGAATTAGCTTTGTAGTAAAATTCAATTTTCCCTAATCGTTTTCTCACTTAATTAATTTAACGACACTTCTTTCATCCCAATTAATTTTCAATACGTATATAGTTGACTTAAAAATAATTTTGATACGCGTAATCGCAATCCTCAATTGATAGAACTGTATTTAGGAAATACTATAGCGATACGACAAAATTTCATTTAGAGTTTGAAATAAAAGTTACTATACCAATATCTTGTTAAAAAGAATGAATTATAAAATATTTTTGGGGTGATTTATAAGATACATTATTATTAGTAATTATTATTACAAAAAGTAAAGGAAATCATTTTTTTTTAAAATGATTGTTGGTGCCAAAATTTATAAAAAATTAATATAAAAATAAAAAAATTATTTTGGAAAAGTCCTCGGGACTAAGAAGCATATAAAAATTAATTATGGAAAAAAAGAGGGCCAAAATTGGGTGTCAACATGCATAACATAGTTGAAAGGAGGATTCATAAAATGAGATACAACAAATCACATTTCACCAAAGCTTTTCTTCACACATCTCCAAAAGAATGGTGATATCAATATTCAACAGATTTATTTGAGTATGGAAGATTTATTCACCAAGTCTCAATCAACTACAACTTTTGAGAAGATGGTGCACAAGATTGGGATGCGAAGATTCAAGTCTTTGGATTGATGTTCTCGTCAGGGGGAGTTAATACGCGTTGTACTCGTTTTCCCTCACAAGGTTTTGTCCCACTGGGTTTTCCTTGTAAAGTTTTTAATGAGACAGCCAAAATGCGTATTATGAGATATGTGTACTCTTTTTTCTTCACTAGAATTTTTTCCACTGGATTTTATCTAGTAAAGTTTTAACGAGGCACATTATCCATCAAATAGACATTCAAGGGGGAGTGTTATAAAGTATTATTATTATTATAGTGAATGTCTATATTTAGGTTTCTTTGGAGAAAAGTTAGGAACTCTAACTTAGGACCAAGTCAATTTTCCCCTATAAATAAAAGAGTTTTCCTTCATTGTAATTGATCTCTTAAAATCCCTAAGAGGAATCATTCAAGAGAAATAAAAACTTCTTTCCCTCTCTATTCTTTTTGTTCTTAGTATATTATTTCATAACATTTTTAAATTTTTTAATCATAACTTCAATAGAATCCTTAAAATATGAATTTTGTTTATATATAGCAATAAGGCATGAAATATTCCAAATATGTATTAAAATTTAACTAATAGTAGGATAATATGTTCCAGAAAAAAATTTAGTAGCATCAAAAAATGATTTTAAAAAGAGTTTAAGTGCTTCTACTGCATCTCAATCACTGTCTGCAAGTTTATCATCAGGATAAGCATTATGACTATTAAACATCATAGTAATAGGCTTTTTATACTTATAAGCAACTTCAAGCATTTCATAAAAAGAATTTCATCTAGTTTTAACATGTTTTGGAACTTTTCTAAATGAAACTTCACACAATTTACAAAACTCTTTATATTGTCGAATTCTACTATTATTATTCATATGAAAAATCCAAAATTGCATTTTCAACTTTATCAATACAACTATCAAATACCCTAATACCATCTTTCACAACTAAATTTAATATATGTGCACCACATTTGATATGAAAAGCATATTTACTAATTGGACAAAGTCTAGTTTCTAGCATAGTCATAGCATTTAAATTAGCAGAAGCATTATCTAAAGTAATACTAATCACTTTATCAGTAAGATAAAAACGTTGTAAAATTTTTAATACACTTGAAGTAATATAAGTACCAGTTTTTTTGTGTTCACAAATTTTATAAGCGATAATTTTTTTTGCATTATCCATTTATAATCAATCCAATGTGCAGTAACAGTTAAATAATCAAATCTGTTAGGACTACGACCCATATCAGTGGTAATAGAAGCCATACAATCCATCATATAAAAATATTTACGAAGATATTGCATATGTTTTTCATAAAATTCAAAAATATCTCTTTTTACCATGCTTCTTGTAATACCTTCAAAACTGGGATAAAATGTATCCCGAATATATCTAATAAAACCATCATTTCTCCAAAATTAAAAGGCAAACCACAAACAACAACCATTTTAGCAAAATTTTCACGATCACGGTCCCTATTATAGGGCCTTTGTGAAACATGACCAGCAGGGTTTGAAGGATTTAATGAAGTTTGAATCATGTTTGACCCGACAACAGAGGGTCCAACGCTAGAGCCAGCAATTTCACCTTGAGTAGCTAGATATGTTTGCCACTCTCTCAGATGTTTCCTAACCAAATGAGATTTTAATCCCCCAGACGAACCTCCACTAGCACCAGATACATATTTCCAAGTTTTTTTACAAATACGACATGTAGACACAGTTTTTTCTTTATTTAAAAAATAAAATTTCAACACAACTGATTTTAAAGGACGTTGTGGTTTGGTCTTACCCCTCACAGGAGCAACAGGGGGAAGATCAGCTCTAACTTGAGAATTATCCTGAGTTGGAGCTTCGGGAATAGTGGGGGCGTGGGCAATAAAGGGACTAGTTGGTGTATCAGTTTCTTCTAAATCATCATCCTCATATATTTCTACTTCTTCATCTTCTAAATCATTATACATTCTTTCATAAGCTTAGTTAGGAATAGGGTCATCAGTAGTAAATGGAAAATTAGTTTCATTAACATGAGTAAATTCATCTGTATTAAATCTAATTTGAGGAAGAGCAGCGCGGAGAGAAGAACCACTACTTTTTTTACCCTTCACATAACTTAACTGTTGAAACAATACAGATGAATTTACGCATGTTAATGAAACTAATTTTCCATTTACTACTGATGACCCTATTCCCAACTAAGCTTATGAAAGAATGTATAATGATTTAGAAGATGAAGAAGTAGAAATGTATGAGGATGATGATTTAGAAGAAACCGATACACCGACTAGTCCCTTTATTGCCCACGCCCCCACTATTCCTTTTTTACCGAATTTTTTTGAGATGGATCCATAATATAATAAAATATAAAATTAGCAAATTAAAATAAACAAATCACAAATTCACAAGTAAATCACAACTAATAAACAAGAATAAAAATTAAAAAATTAAAAAATTAAAGAGCGGAACGAATATACCAAACGTCTGCCGTAAAAACAGATGACTATAACCAAAATTTGAAGAAGATTGCTCCTCCAAAATTCACCAAATTATACTTCACTTGCAAAATAATAACAATAATTATAGAATTTGTAAATATTAAGAGATGGAGAGAATGAGAGTTGAATGAATGAATAAAAATTTAAAAGGGAAGAGGTATTTATAATGAAAAAAAAGGGGAGGGGCTGTTGGGGGTGGGGGGGCTAAACTAGCTGTTGGGGGGCTGAAATAGCCGTTACCCAACGGCTAGAACATTTTAAAAAAAAAATCGGAATAAAAACGCTGACCGGTTGACCGGACCGGACCGAAACCGGTTTGTTACCGGTATGAACCGGTATCGATTTCCCGGTAGGAAACGGCAATTCCGGTCCATTCCGATCAACGGCCGGTACGGTTCCATTCCATTCCGGTACGGATCAGACAGGTACTGGTACCGGTCCGGCGGCCAGCCTTAGTTGCACCTAATACCAATAATATACATCCCCCTTGGATTTGCCTCCAAGCAAGAGAAAAAATATCTCCTTCAACTTTCTCCAACTTCCTAATAAAGAAAGATCACATCATCACAACACTTTCTCCTTCTCCTGTCTAGTCATTGCTTAAATATTTCACTTGAAAAACAATCAAAGTATAATGCATTTTAAAGCTTAAATAACATCAGAATATAATGGTTTTTCTTGTTATAACGTTTAATGATCATATGACTTAGGCATGAGAAGGAAGATGTAATCAAGCATCGGCACCAAACAAAAGTGTGTTAAAATAGTTCATGTCGCAACACTTGTTTGGTTAGAACTGCTAGTGCTATGATCCCCTTATGTGCCTTTTCCTTCAGTTATGGCAGTTGGAAACACTTCTCCTACAAAGGGACAATTACATGAGCTACAGTAGGACTTTAAGCACAACCGGTGTCGACTGGAGTCCAAACTTTGGAACCAGCAAGGTCAACAACATAGTAAAGAAAGCAAGCCGTGCCCTCAAATGCCTTGTCTTAGAGAACTGGCATAGAGGCTGGATTATCTTGCTATGGTTGTTGGCGGCTATGATTGGACTTTTCACTTGGAAATTCATGCAGTATAGGCAAATGGAAGCATTTAAACTAACGGGTTACTGTTTGGCAACAGCTAAAGGGACTGCCGAGACACTCAAGTTTAACATGGCACTAATCCTTTTACCAGTTTGTCGAAACATATTAACTAGGTTACGTTCAACAAGAGCCATGAGACTTATTCCATTTGATGACAATATCAATTTTCACAAGGTAAACGCTGCATACCTGAAATTTTCTTCTGAATCTTTTAGTAGTATCATATTCCTCTTAACTAGGGCATTGACTTGACAGATTATTGCACATGCCATAGCTGTTGGCATAATACTTCATGCAGCCAACCATTTAGCATGTGATTTTACCCATCTGGTTAACTCATCGCCAGAAAAATTTGCACTCGTAGCTTCTGATTTTGACAAGTTGAAGCCAAGTTACAAAAGTCTTTTGACTGGTGTTGAGGGCATCACTGGTATTTCTATGGTAATTTTGATGACTATAGCCTTCATACTGGCAACACGACGCTTCAGGAGGAGCATACTGAAGTTGCCACCCCCTCTGAACCGATTAACAGGTTTTAACGCATTTTGGTATTCTCATCACCTTCTGGTATTGGTCTATATATTGCTACTACTACATGGAACATTCGTGTTCTTTGTCCACAAATGGTATCAGAGAACGGTAAGGACTACGAGGATAATTAGTACAAACCGAGCATTAAACTGAAAAACGTTTATCCAAGATTATATGCTAACAATGTAACGCCAATAACTATTGCAGACATGGATGTACATCTCCATTCCCTTAATCCTCTACATTGCAGAGAGGACTTTGAGAACATGGCGTTCAGAAGAGTATGCAGTTAAGATCTTGAAGGTAAGTTGCCAATGAGGCCTTCACCTCTAGCAAACTAAGGGAAAGAAACTGATACACGTGGTTAAATAGATGGCATTTTCATCAATTACACTTGTATTCTCGGGACAGTACAAGAAATTAGCTCCTAAAGTGAAATTGTAAAACCACCTAAGAATATAGGGAGAGGAAGATCAAGAACAAAATAGGAGGAAACAAATAAAGAATTGATTTTCGGACCTTACAGGTTTCTGTACTTCCAGGAGATGTCTTGAGCTTGATCATGTCAAAACCAGCTGGATTCAAATACAAGAGCGGGCAGTATATATTCCTGCAGTGCCCAACAATATCCTCATTTGAATGGTAGGTATGGTTGTTTCACATGCAAGCTGATTATGTTCCCAACAGGCATTGAACATATAATATCTCAATATTTCTCCAGGCATCCATTTTCTATAACATCAGCACCAGGAGATGACTACCTCAGTGTTTACGTCCGGATTGTAGGTGACTGGACAAAAGAACTTAAGAGGGTTTTCACAGAGGATCAGATTCCAGCATGTGTAGTTGGTCGAGCAAAGTTTGAAGAACATGAAAATGTTGATCAAAGAGGGTAACTTTACCTGTACTTCTGACCAGTCAAACCTACATCATGATTTCCTTTTTAAGGTCTAAAAATGCTATCTACCATGCAGTTTACCTCGATTGCTAGTTGATGGACCATATGGCGCTCCAGCACAACACTATCAAAATTATGATGTCTTACTTCTTGTAGGACTTGGTATTGGAGCAACACCTTTTATAAGTATCCTAAAGGATCTACTGAACAATACAAGAGCACATGAAAACGTGGTAAATCTTACTTCATCACAACTTCAAAGCAATAACGTTGTAAGGCTCCAAGTAAATATTTTTCATCCATGATGCTGTTTCAGGATTTGAATACTGAGACTAGTGCATCAGATGATAGCTGGACAAGTTTTGTTTCTTCAAGCACAGGATCAAGTGTAAAAAAGAAATCACAGAGGACAAGAACTGCACATTTTTACTGGGTTACCAGAGAACCTGGATCCTTAGAGTGGTTCAAAGGAGTGATGAATGAAGTTGCAGAGATGGATCACAAAGTAGTACACACATACTTCTTGATAGATGTCCTTAAACTGCCCACCCTTCTTCACTCTTCCTAATTGAAATTCTACGTTGGTTGATTTCTGTTATAATATTACCAATTAGTTGCCAATCAACTCAGTTATGTTCATGTATTCTGGTGATGGAACAGGGTCAGATAGAGATGCATAATTATCTAACGAGTGTTTATGAAGAGGGTGATGCCAGATCAGCTCTCATCACCATGGTCCAGGCACTTAATCATGCAAAACATGGCGTTGACATCCTGTCTGGCACTGGGGTATGATCCATTACTACCCTCCCGAAGAGATTCTCAAAGAGAAATGTAAAAAAAAGATCTTTTTTATTTTTGACCAGTAAATGAAAAAGAAAATAAAAGGTGTTTCACTTCACTTAATGACTGAAACCACCCCCATCCCCCCAAAAAAAGGTTTTACTAAACGAAAGCTGCCAAACTTTTATGAAAGGTCTTCAACCATAAAACATAAGAAAGTAAGAGTGCAATTAAACAGTACTAACATTAGAACTAATTCTACTGCAGGTGAGGACACATTTTGCAAGACCCAAATGGATTGAAGTTTTCAAGAGAATAGCTCTGAAACATCCCTATTCAACAGTAGTTAAAGAATTTCTACAATCTCAATTATGATAATTTATTAAGCACCAGCAGTTCTGACAAGTGCCCCTTCCTACATGATTTTTGCTAGTTCACTTAGACCTAATGCCTAATGGTCAATTCAGCAAAAATGAGACATCCTTATTCTAATGAATATCATCACATAGTAGAGGCTAATAAAATAACAAATATCAAAGGTTATATACAAGCAACAAATATCAAAGGTTATATACAAGCTTGAAGAAGAATCTAAAAATGCAGACACATGGGGCTGAATCCAAAGAACAACATGGTCATTGATTAGATGAAGAGAGAGTGGACATAACACTACAATGATAACACATACATACGATATTCAATGGGGCTGACTCAATCTTAAGTTCCTTTAGAAAGGACCTAAAGGCATAGATCAGTTATTACAGAAGTCATGAATAGTAACTTCTTCGTACTTCATGAAGTAATCAAAAAATTAGGTCAACTAATACCAGAAAATATTTAGCTTATTGAAGCATTTACAAGGTGGAACATCCAATCAGGCACTTCCTAGTTAACATTAAATATTAAGAACGAAAAGAGAAAATAAATAGAACAAAAAAACAAACAAACCAAAAATTAAAAGAAAAAGTGCAAAATGAAACTGAAGATTAAAAATAATCAAGGTAGATTCACTAACAACATGATATGCAGGAGTCTTCTACTGCGGGATGCCTGTCTTAGCAAAGGAGTTGAAGAAGCTATCACAAGAATTAACTTATAAGACATCCACGCGTTTCGAGTTCCACAAGGAGTACTTCTGATATCCCGTGGATTTAGTCGAGGTGCGCGAAAGCTGGCCCGGACACCAGTCATCAAAAAAAAAAAAAAAAAAGGAGTACTTCTAATATTAGAAATTTTTCACTAATAATCCAAGTGGTTTTTCCCTTTACATTTTGTAATTATATATGTGATGCATGTACATGTATAGATCGATTCAAAAATGTAAATGCATGTATCATACAAGATACTATGCTGAAAGAGAGTTTTTTCAATAGAAAATTGTAAATGTTCATTAAAGCCATCATTTTACGGAAATACATAAGATCCATATTATTGTACTATAATGCACATCTTATGAGCAAAAGAGCATGGCATGTCAAGAAAGGTCAATCAAATTCTCAGAGAATTTGCAAAGATCAAAGCTGCCAATTTTTCAGACAGGCAGAAAGAGGGCTAGAGAAAGAAGCAGCATGGAAATGAAAAGGGGAAGGCCTGCTGCTTTCAGGGCACCAAGTTACAAGGCATTAGTAGTATCAAGCTTTCTGGGCAGCAATAAGATGGATTTCAGTTTTATATTCCGTCAAAGAAAAGTCCAACGACGTATCAAAAATTACACATGGAGGATCCTTATCAAAAAATTACATATGGGAGAGAGCAGTCAATAGGAAAAGCACAGAGGAAAATACTTAAGAGACCGAATAAAGCATCAGAATTTTCTGAGCTTCCATGAAGAATTTGGGTGATTTAACAATTCTCAAAAAAAACATAAGAAGAAAACTCAAGTGGTTTATGTTATCTTTTTTTATGACGGTGGTGCCCTGGCAAGCTTGCGCACCTTGACTATTCTATTGGGTACCTGCTACCTCCCACCAACACAAGTACCAATAACTCTTCCCACCAAGACTTAGACAAATGAGACGAAATCACCTACTCCCCCTGTCCCAATTTATGTAACACTCTATCCTTTTTACTTAGTCACAAAAAGAATGACATCTTTCCATATTTAGTAATAATTTAACTTCAAACTTCTCATTTTTACTCTTAATGAGATAATTTATAGCCACAACAATTTCTATGGCTTATTTTAGGCCACGGGTTTCAAAAGTCTTCCTTTTCATCTTAAACTACATGCCTAGTCAAACACCTTCACATAAATTGGGACAGGGAGAGTAATAGTTTGTATTATTCTTAAAAAGTCAATACATCTTCTTTTTTATAAGAAAAAGAAAGTTAATGTACTCTTCTTATATTATATTCTTTCATCAGCAAACATCCAGGAAAAATTTATATGCAACACATAAAATCAGTATCATCGCATTTGGACATTTGGCATGCATAATTGAAAATAGAATCACAAGCTACCTAACAAAAGAAAATAGAATCATAAACTCTAAATATCAGAAAGTCATTCGTCCTTCGATCTCCTGAGAAGTTTGGAAGCCCATCGATGCACCCAACGCTTCAGTGTATAGCCAACAAATACTCCAGCAACAAAACAAATAGCACAGAGTTTCGAGAAGATCCATAGTGATACCACTTGTCTGTAGAAAAAGGTGTACAGATCCTTCCATAAGAAACCACAGCATTTTCATTACCATCTATATCTTTCCAACAAGACATTAAGAAAATTGATTGATCATATGTACTTGATTAAGGCATTGGTCACATGGGAGAGGCTTGGATATAGGGAAGATTACTTAGATGGAAACAAACCTTCTGATATTGCAAATAAAAGAGCTAAGAAGTTTGATCATGCAAAGAGGACCATGACTAAGGTGTATGATACTAATACCAAACTTGAATATGCATTGCTCATGTTGAACTTTTTTTATCAGGTACCTTATGTCTCTCTCTCTTTGTTCATACATATAATCAATCAATTAACTACCACAAACCTAAACTAGTTGGGGATAGCAATACAAACCTAAATTTATCAAAAATAAATCTAAATTTATTGACTTTTATTTGAATAACTTCTAAAGGGCCAGTTTATTTATTAGAGGAGTTGCTTGTGCAGGTGGGAGATGGCAGGTACGTGATGGAATAGTTGAGGGACGTCCAAACTGGCTCGAATACCACCGATATCAAAAGAAAAATAAAAGATTTGCTTGCGATTTTTTAAGTTTTGACCACGTGATGCTTTTATATCTCTGGTCACTTTTCCTCACCTTAAAATGCTAGGGATGGAAAATGATGTTAGAAGATTGTTTTATATTTCTTTATTTTAATTTGATAAGAAGTTCCATATTAAGTAGATTTAATTCAAAAGGTTAAATTTTGAAGACAAATCATAAATAATTCCTAATACTCAAAGCAACCAATATCGCGTCTCAGCTCCAGAGAATCCACATTACATTTCCGATCGAAGACATGAAACAGGTTAGAAAAATACATTTACACGTGGTTAGGCATAGATTATTACAGATGGAAGAAGAAAACTTACACAGTTGGACTCGACCAAAGTATTGATACTGGTTATCCAACAAATTTCTGGAAGGCCGAAACAAGAGAATTTCTCATTGCCATTTTCACACCAAACATTGACACAACTATATGTACGTGCGCTTGTGTAGCAGGTAGATAATCATCAGAGAATTTTCCAAACAGGTATTCTCAAAATCAACATATGAGAAAAATCTTATCACATTTATCCAAAAACGGAAAGCCTTACTCATTGAAATATAAATGATAAATTTACCTCAAGAACAGCAACGACAGTTTTCTGCGCACCGGCAAAGCGAGTTCCTGATTTCTCGATTGCAATCAGGTAACTGACTCTTTCTGCTCTTCCTATTTAACGTTGCCGGCGTCGGGATGTTGTCGACGATCGAGCGAGTGCGAGTGCTTACTAGTCTCCCCAGATTAACGGCTGTGATTGCAGAGCTTTGGAGTAGGTAGTTCTGTACGTTAGAAATGCAACAGGGTTTAAGGGAATTTTGGTGGGAGCCCCAAAAACTTATGGATCCGACGACTTGTTTTCGTTTTGAGTGAATTGTCAAAAATACACCTAATATATTTTGATTTTTTGATTTTAATATCTAAATTATCATGTGTGTTGTTTATCATCAATTTGGGACAATTAGATTTGTTTGTGGGTCAAGAGCACGCATTACGATCTTAGCTTCGTTGTTAGAGACGTAAATTTGCAAAAGGAAATAAACTTAAAGGAAACACACTGTAAGTCAGTAAGACAAAGATAAAGAACGAATCTGTGACACCGGCGAAGCGTTCGGTCCTTCTAGCTATGAATGAATCGTAGTCGTAAAAGGTAAGTAAGCAGGCACGGTGACAATGAAACAGTAAAAAAACTAAGAGAAAAACAAAGGAGAGACAGAGCAAGCTTAAGAAACAAGCTAAGGATATTTTATTTTGCTTTAGGGCTAGTGATGACAGAAATCGGATCCTTTACAATGAGGGTAGGGGTCTTTCTTTAATTATAGGGTATAAGGCGTCCTTCGGGCAAAAGGAATAGTACTATCCTGCTAGGCCAATAGTACCATGTCCAATGATTGGCTGCCACTTGTCCTTGAGCCATTGGAGGATGTCAGCCCAGCATGTTGCGTCTGACGCGGCTCTGTCGAGTGTTGCCCGGGCACCTGAATATTCTTACACATTGTCCTTTTGTCTGTCCTTCTCATGCAGTCGCTATCGCTGGCTTTCTCGGGCTACCTTGCTTTCCCCCGGGCTTGCTCTTGAGATGGCGTCATTGTGGGCTGATTTCTCTTTGATCCGGCCCAAGTTGGTCTGGTCGGCCCAATCCAGTTTTACCCTATACAGATAGTCCCTCCATCTTCTGAGGTTAGTGTTAAATAGCCTCGGGAGGCGGAAAGATTCAAAATTCAAATAGTCTGAACGCCTTCTTTTCGCACGTGTACCACCTCTCTTTATCTGGAACATCCTCTTGAATATATTTTTCCTTCTTACCCTTTGCTTCTTTCCCCTTATTCCTCTCTCGGAAGTTTCTCTTTCCTCAAACATCTCCCTTCTTTCGTTATTCTCCAGATCACACTACTCAATGTCGATCCCTGACTTTTCTATCACTGAAAAGGATGTCGCTATTGCCCTTACCGTGGTGATTGGTGCTAATTTTGTCGCTACGCTCGCCGATTCTGGGGCTGCAAGTGGCGATATTGCATCTTCAGACGATTTGTCCTCAATCCCAATTGTGGATATCATCAACTCCCCTCCTGTTTCCCCTTGTAGTAATCTTTTTTCTCCCCTAATGGTACCCCCAGACGGGGTTGAGTCCCTGGTTGATTCAGTGATCCCAAAACATCTCACTTTTAAGGACGACTGCAAGCGCCATGGGTACAGAGATAGCTCCTCTTCCTCGCGTAAGCATTCTGTCATCCATTTTTGTGTCCTCGATAGACGAAAGCTCCCTCGTGATAGTCAAAAGCGACTGTGGTTGGTCAACTGACTCAAAGTCCTCGCCCCTCATCCAATTGAAAACATCTCTACTTTCAAGCATGGTTATCTAGGAGTCTACACTTATCCTTGTTGACACCCAATTTTTGTCTTCTACATTCCGAATTAATTTTGAGCTTCTACTATTTAAAAAAAAATTGAAATAATTATTTTTGTAAAGTTAAAAGATTTTCGAAATTATTTGAGGCTAACTTTATAATTTTTAGGTGAAATATATATATTCTGTATTTAATTATATAGAGTTATATAAATTTTACTTAAGGAAAACGTTTTGAAAATTATTTCAAGTGAAAATCATGTTTAAATTCAAGATACTTTATTTTCCCTCAAAATTCATTTAAGATTAGAAATTGATTGTATAATTAGTTTTTTAGTTTTAAATAAAACAATTTTGGTAAATAAGAATTTATTACCAAAGTGAGAATTGTACAACTCAAGTTAAGTAAGAAACCACATGCCTGGACATGCCCAGCTCCTAGGAACCTATACTACTATCTCATGGATCATCTAGACTATGGATAACAAGTAAGTCGTTGCAAGAACTGGCCATGCTTTGGCGTCAATTGTACCATGTAGTACACCTCCTGTGCTATTTGTCTAAGGATATCATCCACACTTCGACTCCTCTTCTAAAATAGTCTTAGGTTCCTCTCTCTCCATATGTAATAGACTGCTGCAGCCAAGGTAATCTTGTAAACTTCTGCCCTGCTACTACGTCCCTTGAACCACTGCTCAGCCCATCTAAGCTCGTCACCCCAGTACATGCAACTTCGCTGGATGTGTAGCCAATTGAGAAGTCGACTCCATATGCTCTTAGAGAAATTGCAGGCAAAGAACAAATGTTGGATTGACTCAGGATGGCATAGACACAGCTTACAGTTTAGATTAACATCCACACCCCATTTAGCCAATCAATTACACGTATATATTCTTCCCAGAGCTACTAAACGCAACATGAATATCCATTTTGGTTCCCCTTGATTTCCACAAACCACCCTTTCCAACTGACTTTTGGAAACTGCCCCTGCAAACTCTGGTAGACACTCTTAATGCAGAACCTTGGACTTGTACCCAAATTATCCAATGATAGACCAGCGTCCATGATATATTTCTTAGCCTTGAATATCTTCTGCACTACCCAGGAGGCTTGCTTAGGCTCAACATCCCAGATGCATCTCTGCTTCACATAGTAGGCATGTTGATACGCCCAAATTACACCTCACTTAAGAAGCATAAGCGGTCTTTGTCAAATATAGAACCCAACAAAGGTTGGGGTCGATCCCACAGGGAATAAAGTGCAAATTAAGTCGTTAGCGACTTAGATGACTAGTAATCAATAGTTTCCTGTAAGTTGGAGAGTTGTATAGATCAATCTTTGTTTATTTAAAATAATAAATTACAAGTTTCAACGAGTAAAATTCAGTAGAAGAGGTGAACTAGGGATGTGTTCACCATGGCTCCCTCAACAACCTCGGGCTAGAGTTCAATGGAGTTCTTTTCATATGCTTATTACGAAGTAATTGAAATCGTTCTTACGTCTAAACTTTTCTCAACCAAATAAACGCATTATCTTTTCAATTCTTTCAAACTTGAAAAGATTACAATTACTGAACTCAATTTATACCCCAAGTAGATTAACCTCGCTAGAGCGTCCATCATTAGACGGGAGTTAGTAGTCCCGAATCCTTGTTGTTAATCCAATTTTCTGGGTTTTAATTCCTTTGTTCAAGCAAATCAAACCTAGACTTGTTCTAATGTTTGCAACCATTAGAAAATGATAAAAACATATGATTAACAACGTACTATGCAATATATATTGAACCCAATATCACCCGAACCCTTAGATCATTGCTATGCCATGGCTCCCACAACCCTAGTTGTGGGAAGTTAGCTACTCATGCTAGTAGAAAAAGAGAAGATAATAGTATTCATGATTATAAAGAAAGGATTCTTACAATATATGAACACAAGCTTCATTTATCTAAGAACAATAAGCCAAAAATCCCAAGAACAATGGATGGAGGAGAAGAAAACGTATTGTGTCATTTTTCTCCTCTCAAACTCGTCCAAAAACGTGTCACAAAATATTGGGTAATGAATAATAAAATAACCCTAACACTGGGTATTTATAGTAGTCTAGGAATTAAAGTTCCAAAAATAGAATTCGGGTTGCTCGCTTCAAGTTCACGGTTGACCTGGGGATTCGTCAACCTTGTGACGACTCATCAAGTGAGTCGTCACAAGGAACCAGTGCTGCTGCCACTTCTGCTTCAAGTTGATGACTCTTAGTGTAAATCACATTTAGCAAATGTGTTTTATGTATAACTCGTCAGGTGAGTCATCACCCCAATCCAGTAGCTTCTTCACCTCTCTCCGATGTGGTAGCTTGTATGACGACTCTTCAGCCTTGTGACTACTCGTCATATGAGTCGTCACAAGGAACCAGTATCTCCTTGAATTCTATCCTTCATGGTGGATTGTGTGACCACTCCCCATGGCCTTGGAGACTTGTCATGGGAGTCATCATGAAGGACCGCTGAGCCATTTTCAGCATCTTTTACTCCTTTTTCCATTTTCGTCCAGTTTTCCTGCAAGTATAACACAAATGCCATCAAAACAACAACGATTACTTGAAAACTCATGATTATTCTTAGTTAAAGGAGTCAAATGTATCATAGGATGCCAGCACATCAACACCCTCAACTTAGAACATTCGCTTGTCCTCAAGCATCAAGACAACAAAAACAAAGAGACGATTCAACTAAGAATACAACCAACATGTCTCTAGCAAACCATGGTCATTCAACAGTTTAATCAATTTAAACCAAGCCCCCCGGTACTCTACAAGTGTTCGAAAAATTAACTTGTAAGGATCCAAGCATGTCATTCCGATATGATAGAATATTTTACGTACACACAAAGCAGTTATCCCAATAATTAGTAGGTAATACCGAAATCCTGGTGCCCTCACCACAAAGAAGTCCCACACACAAGATTTGGGACTAAGTAGGATGCTCACGCTCACAAACGATTTCAAACAGTGCACATGCGATGCCATAAGCTTGCCCTTGCTATTCTATTTCAGTTTTTTTAGAAAGCTGCTCAGGATCACTACAGGACTTGTTTTGGCTTGTAATGAGGCTTCGGGTGCAGGTAGGATACATTTGGGGAATAGTGATTAAACCCTCCTTGTAATCATCTACCTATTATTTCCACTCAACCTTATTCCATCTACTCTTAATCACCTTTGCTTTCCTTATTTCTTGCTACAGGTGTGTCCCTTTTAACTTGATAACTCTTTTTCTTTCTTTTTCAGTTCTTTTTTCTTTCTTTTTCAGTTCTTTTTCTGTCTTTTCATTTGGCACACACCTGCACTTTCTATCCCAACAACAACCAATTAAGCACAACCCCATTTTTCTTATCATGTACCTATACAGTAGCCACCCTTAACTTAGGCTAATTGCCTGAGTTGAGGTGCACAATGTCCAAGGAGGGACCAGGGCCAAAATAGAGATTCAAAGTTAAAAGGGAAAGGTAAGAGGTTATTGAAAGAACAAAGTCAACTTTGGCTCGAGCAGGGCTCAAAGGGATTATTTACATTTGGACAGTCTTTTAGGCTAAGTGTATTGCACACAAAAAGGGCTTGTGATCCTTTCCTAAGCAACCAACTTCAAACTTAACAAAATAGGCCGGGCAAGTTCTAGATGCATGCACAGAGTAAGAATTTATAACAATAAGCTCACACACACTTGGCACAAAGAAACCATACCACTACTAACTATCAAAACAACAACTTGGCTTAAGCACAATTATTAAAATCACAACCATACAATGACATTCAGGGATCCAAAACAGTTAAACACTTCAAACATAAGTACAAATTCAACATTTTTTGGAGGGGGCTCCTTTTTAGTTCAACTTGCAAAAAGCCATGCTTGCTATAGACACCACAACACAACACAAACAAAACCTAAACAATAACCTAAACATACCAGTTCTACTAGATAGCACACCGAGGGAAAAGAAACACGGAAACAAAAACCCTCGGTGGTGATAGACTCACAGGTATCCCAGCACCCTCAACTTAGACTCATGCATTGTCCCCAATGTATACATGCGAAAGCTAAAACTATGAGAGAAAAGAATACCTGTGAAGCCCTTAGGCCTCAGCATCTGGTACGATGTTGGAGACCATCGGGGTCTCCAAGGTAGGTGGAGTCTCTGGAACAGGTGCAAGCAACATCATCCAATTGAGCTCCAAATTTCTCTTTTCTCGGCTCCTCAGCTCTTCGAGACAACTTATTCACTCTTTCTAACTCCTTTCTTTGATAGTTCTCTTGCGGTGCTTTCTTTTCCTTGATTTGTTCTCACCGCTTTCTTCTATAGGTTTCTCTTCCTGCGATTCCAACATCATCCTCATAATAGCTAAGTTCTCAATGACACCCTTTTCCTCAATATGCACATCCATAGGGGCTTCATCAATAACATTGATAACCGAGACCACCCTCATGTCTCTCGTTGGCTTCATTGATTTACACCCATCGAACTTGACTAATTCATTATTCAGTCTGAATGTCAATTTGTTTCTCTCCATGTCGACCAACACTCTTGAAGTGGCTAACAATGGTCGTCCTAAGATTATGGGTACTTCAAAGTCCACTTCGCAATCCAAGATTACAAAGTCAGCTGGGAATATAAACTTGCCAATCTTCACTAGCACGTCATATAATATTCCTACTGGTCATTTTATTGAATGGTCAGCCATTAATACCCTCATGTTAGTTGGTTTGGGAGCTCCCACCGCCAACTGCTTATAGATTTCTAGCGGCATCAAGTTGATGCTAGCACCAAGATCACATAAGACTTTTTCAAAATTGAATTTCCCAATTGTACAGAGAACAGTAAAAGCACCTGGATCTTCCTTCTTTTGCACTAACGATCTCGAAGAAATCGCACTGCAGTGGTGAAGGTTATCTTCTGGATCAACGCTCACCAGCCTCTTTTTGGTAATCAACTCCTTCATGAACTTGGAGTAACCAGACATTTGCTCAAGAGCATCCACTAGTGGGATGTTCACTGATATCTGCTTGAGCATGGATATGAACTTGTGGAACTTGCCATCTTCTACCTTTTTCTTCAACCGATGTGGAAATGGAGGAGGCAACCTAGGGATCGTGGTCAGAAGTTTTTCAACTTCCTTGCCTTTTTCTTCAAGCACAGGCTCAGAATTCTTTTCCACCATAGATTTTTCAGCACCTACTTTCAGAGCATCACATCTGTTTGGCTTTCCAGACTTGTCCAGAGTCTCTTTTGTGCCTAAGTCATCATCTTCCATGTCATTCTCATCTTCTGCACTCTTTTCTTGTGGCTAAACCAATGGGTGTGAGTCGAACAAGACTTTTCCACTCCTTGTAGAGATAGCCATACAACTTCCGTCCTTCCTAGGATTTTGTATGGCATCACTAGGCAAGGTTCCATTTCCCCGCGGGTTGAGAGTTGGGGATAGTTGCCCCATCTAGTGCTCTAACTGTTTAATGGACGTAGACTGTGAATCCACCAGCTGGCTCAATGAAGATAGATCCTTCTTGATCTCTTGTACCCCTGCGTTGGTAGACTCCACCTTCACTAATACTTTAGCCAACATGGTTTCCATACTGAAGTCCCCGCACTGCTGCTAACTTTATCACGGTTCCAAGGTGGTACATACAATCCACCTTTGTCATCCTTGCTCCTCCGATTCCTTGCTCTCGATTCTTATAACCCGGCTTTTCATAGTAATTGTTCCAACCTTGGTTTCCTTGACCATAAGCGTGGAAACCCCCAAGTAATTAGCTTCTTCATCAGATTCTGCCTCAGTTGCTCTACCCTGTGCACCTACAGCTTTTACCTTCTCAATTCCACCTACCAATAAATATTTCATTAGCAAGTCCATCTGTGTCTTCAAGTGGGCCATATCTTGATCCCGCTCTTCCTTTTTTCGATGCTGCTCAGCTGGCATACCCGTAGTATAAGTACTAATGACCACTTCTGAATTTTTGGGTGTTCCAGGCTCTGTTTATTTTGGTGAGCCAGTCCAGAATATTAGTGGCCTCAATAAAAGTGAGCCCCATGAATGCTCCTCCTTCTGCATTACCAAGCGTCGGCTTGGTACCCAAATTCAGCGATCTGTAAAATGTCGCATCAAAAACCCATCTGTCAGCTGGTGGTCCGGGCACTTGGTCAACTTCTTTTTAAACCTCAACCAGGTTTCATGCAGGGCCTCGTGTGGTTGTTGTCCGAAATTACTAATCTCATCCCTCAACTGTAACATTCTGGAGGGAGGAAAGAACCTTTCTAGGAAAGCTCCTTTTAACTCACCCCAGGTTGTTATAGAATCTGAGTTAGCTCAGTCAACCATAGCGTTGCCTCATCAGACAGAGACAATGGGAACAACCTTAGCCTGATAGCTGTTTCACTCACACCCGGCAGTTCAAACGATTTGCAGATCCCCACAAAATTCATCAGATGCCTGTTGGGGTCATCACCAGCTACACCTCTAAACAACCCCTTCAGATTTAACAACTGGATCATTGTGCTGGTGATATTAAACATAGCGCCCGGTGCTAATGGAGGAAGAACAATGCTGCCCGTAGCACCAACTCCATCTAAGTCAAGGTCATCATCATCATCCAAAGCAACTTGCCTTGGTTGTTGTCGACCTCTACCTCTCAGTTGCGACCTTTGATCTGCTAGGGCAACATTGCCGACATTATCCGCTGCTATACCATCATCACCCAACGCATCATCTACCTCAATATTATCAGCGTTCAGGTGTTGTTTGCCTGCAGCAAGCCTTGCTGCCTCTTATTGTTGTGCATTCATGTTTTGCCTTAAAGTTCTAGCAAGCTCGGAGTCGTAGAGTAATATTGGTTGACCCGAGCGTCGGGTACTTGGCATGCACAAATCTGTACCCTGTAACAGTCAAAAACAACAAATAAAAGTAAATCAGGAAAATATGACTAAGAGTCAACTAAACACACCAGACTTAATGAACAACCGTATTCCCCGGCAACGGCGCCAAAATTTGATATGCCCAAATTACACCTCACTTAAGAAGCATAAGCGGTCGTTGTCAAATATAGAACCCAACAAAAGGTTGGGGTCGATCCCACAGGGAATAAGGTGCAAATTAAGTCGTTAGTGACTTAGATGACTAATAATCAATAGTTTCCTGTAAGTTGGAGGGTTGTATAGATCAATCTTTCTTTGTTTAAAATAATAAATTACAAGTTTCAACGAGTAAAATTCAGTAGAAGAGGTGAACTAGGGATGTGTTCACTATGGCTCACTCAACAACCTCGGGCTAGAGTTCAACAAAGTTCTTTTCAAATGCTTAATACGAAGTAATTGAAATCGTTCTTACGTCTAAACGTTTCTCAACCAAATAAACGCATTATCTTTTCAATTCTTTCAAACTTGAAAAGATTACAATTACTAAACTCAATTTATACCCCAAGTAGATTAACCTCGCTAGAGCTTCAATCATTAGACGGGAGTTAGTAGTCCCGAATCCTTGTTGTTAATCCAATTTTTCGGGTTTTAATTCCTTTGTTCAAGCAAATCAAACCTAGACTTGTTCTAATATTTGCAACCATTAGAAAATGATAAAACATAAGATTAACAACGTACTATGCAATATATATTGAACCCAATATCACCCGAACCCTTAGATCATTGCTATGCCATGGCTCCCACAACCCTAGTTGTGGGAAGTTAGCTACTCATGCTAGTAGAGAAAGAGAAGATAATAGTATTCATGATTATAAAGAAAGGATTCTTACAATATATGAACACAAGCTTCAATTTATCCAAGAACAATAAGCCAAAAATTCCACATCAGCTTACTTATAGTATCTTTGTTCCACAATGCCAAATCAATAAAATTTAGGCCTCCTGCTGAGAGTGGTTGACACAGCCTACTCCATGCTACAAGTGCTTTATTTGTCACCTCAACCTATGGATGGCAATAGGGCGGGGGCGGGACGGGTTTTAGGCTATGCGAGGCGGGTGCGGGTTTAAGGATATGTGGAGCGGGGCGGGATGAGGCGGGTTGAAATAACTTTTAAAAAAATTAATATTTAGGGCGGGTTGAGGGGCTATGTGGGTTTTATACGGGTTCAAACAAAATAAAAGCTAAAAAATAGTATTTTTCAAATCATGCAAAAAAATTGCAGAAAACTTCTTAACAAGTTTTTTAGCAAAAAAATAATAAATTCTTTTCTCTGAAAGTTTCATATATATCAAGTCATCTTTTTCCCCTAATTCTCAAACAATAACAGAAGGGGCACAGTGATGAGCAAAATTTTTTTTAAAAAAAAACGAAATGAGCAAAAAAAAAAATTTTAAAAATTATCTATGCTACAGACATGGAAATATGGAATAAATTCAATAAAAAAAACTATTCTTAATCTAATAATCCTATTTCAGAAGTGAAGAAAATTATGCGGGGTGGAGCGGGGCGGATTTATGTCGAGCGGGGCGGGGCGGATTGAAAATACATAAAAATACAACGCGGGATGGGGCGGGTTGAAAACTTTGTGGGTCAAGTCTCAACCCGCTCCACCCCCGCCCCACCCCGCCCCGCCCCATTGCCATCCCTACCTCAGCCTTCCAGTCCACAAGAATCTCCTACACACCTGTTCTATCATCTCAGTGATCTTATTTGGGAGAATGAATATCTGGGACTAGTAAGTTTGCATAGATACAATAACACTCCTTAACAGCTGAGCCTGCCAGCATAAGAAAGGAACCTAGTAGTCCATGAAGTAATCCTACTAGGTATCTTGTCAAAGAGTGGTTCACACTGTGCAACAGAAGGCTTTTTTGTACTGAGTGGCATCCCAAGGTATCTGAAAGGTACCTCACCTTTGATAAAACCAATAGACTCAAGGATTTGGTGTTGCACACTGTTGGATACACCTCCAAAATATATAGCATTCTTGCTAGTGTTAGCCACTAGTCCAGAAGCAGCAAAAACATTCTGGAAAGTATCAAATAAACTATTTACTGAAACTGCATCCCCCTACTAAATAACAACAAGTCATCAACAAATCCCAACTGGAAAATACTCAATCTAAAGCACCTAGGATGGTATTTAAACTCCTTGTGAGCTTTTATATTCTTTAAGAGCCTACTTAGATACTCCATACTCAACACAAACAGATAGGGGGACACAAGGTCCCCTTGCCTTAGACCTTTCTTTGCCTTGAATGGTGTAGTAGGGACTCCATTGATCAGTATAGAATAGGACATAGTGGAGAGTCAAGACATGATACAATGGATGAACTTGGCAAGGATGTTCAAGTAGCTCAGCACCTGCTTAACATAAGGCCACTCAATTGAGTCATAGGCCTTTTGCATATCAATTTTCATCATACTCGTAGGGGAAATACCCTTTCTCCCATATCCTTTCACCATCTCATGACTAAGTAAAATGCTATCAACTATAACTCTACCTGGAACAAAAGCATCCTGGCTAGGATCAACTACACCACCAATCACCCCTTGCATTCTCTCAGTTAAGATCTTTGAGATGATTTTATACAGAATAGTGCAACAGGAAATTGGTCTATATTCTTTGATTGTTGAAGGATGCTTTATCTTGGGGATTAAGGTGATAAGAGCATAGTTTATAGCCTGACACATCACACCAGTATCAAAGAATTTCAGTACAGCCCGTGTAATCTCCTGGCCCATGATGTGCCATGTCTTCTTATAAAAGAAAGTATTGAAACCATCTCCACCTGGAGCCTTGTTATTCTATATACTCATCAAAGCACTCTTCACCTTATTTGCTGTCACTTCTCTAATCAAATGAAGTTGTTATTCTCTATGCAATGTTGGCCCCAACTCCATTATCCGAGGATGAGCAACTTCCAACTGAGATGCTGTTGTTCCCAACAACCCTTTGTAGAACCCCATTATCTAATTCTGAATATCCTGTGTATCTTGCAAGATGTACCCAGAGATGGACCTTAGGCTAGTGATGTGGTTTTGAGCTTGCCTATTTTTTAAGCATGCATGAACGTAGGAAGTATTACTATCACCATCCTTTAGCCAGTGCACTCTGGCCTTCTTCTTGGTTATACGTTCCCCCACATTTCCCCACTTTTCTACCTGAGCCTTTAGAGCCTTCTCAGCTAGAAAAAGATCCTCCTTAGGGTCAGCATGACAATTCCTCATTCGTTCTTGAAAATCCTTTAACTGAATTCTCAATGCAGACATTTTACTCTGCACTCCTTGGTAGTCATGAGAGCTCAACTTCCTTATAGGCTTCTTCAAGCATTTAATCTTCTTCCATACTGCCTCCATAGAACCAACACTCTTGGTGATACCTCATATAGATTCCACAATGGGCAAAAACTCTTGATGCTCAGCCATATAATTGAAAAATCTAACAGGTTTTGGGCTACTATTTTTCCAAGCTGCAACTGTGACACTTAAAGGACTATGATCTGAAAAACTTGGTTCAAGTACCTTACACTCTAAATGAGTCCAAGGTTGTGCCCATACAGCATTGACCAAAGCTTTATCTATTCTACTGAAAGTATGACTATTAGTCCATGTAAACTCCATCCTCACAGTTTTTAGTTCAGTTAAGCCAGTATCCTCTAAACATTGCTTGAAATCCCTTATTTTTGACTCTTGAACCTGTGTCCCTACCATTCTATCATCAATGTGTAACAGAGCATTGAAATCACCCATCACTAACCAAGCCTGTGTGGACCTTAGAGCAAACTATCTCAACTCATTGCACAACTCCTGCCTAGCTGGAATGGTGTGAAGCCCATAAACCATGCTGACCTCAAACTGCATCCCATTATTTCTCACCTTGACTACCCCATGAATGACTTGCCTATGAGTACTAATAAGCTGATAGTCCATCATAATAGGATTCTAGATGATCCAGATTCTCCCCCAGGGTCATCACAATAGTTATTATGCCACATCCAAGTCCCTGCAATCTTCTTAACCAGTTGAGCTGAGTTATGTTCCTTCACTCTAGTTTCAGTAATAGCTATTAGCCCTACTTTATTATCCTGTAAAAACACCTTAAAATCCCTGTGCTTATACATTTTATTATGCCCCGAACATTCCATGCTATTATATTTATCCAACACATGTAGATAAGGTCGAACAACTATCACCCCTCCCCCCTCTATCCCCTTGTCCACTAGTAGTGGCAATAGAGTGAGTCACAGTTTCAAGTGTATCAAACCTATTACCAATTCTCACCAGTTTCTCCTTGGAATGATCCACATGACCAGTTCTATGAGTAGACTCCTTGTGAACATTATTCTAGCCCTCCTTAGTAGTATTCTGTGGTGGCTCTGTTACTAACACCATAGCAGGTGGAGCCTTGTCAATCTCTTGCAGTTTCCAATGCATCTTTTGTTTCCCCTTCTGTCTACCCTGTGGTCTCAACCTCTCCTTCTTTTTTTGTTCCTTTGGTGCAATTTCCTCACAACTATGCCCTACCAGGCAACAAGTAGTGTAGTAAATAAGCTTCTAGTCATAGTGGATATCTTGCTTGAGCACACCACCCGCTAGATCAAATATATCAATATGTGTTGGCAATGGTTGGGTAACATCCATCTCTATGAGAATCCTCGCGTATGAAATCCTTCCAAATCCAGTAGTGCATTCATTTGCATACAATGGCTTCCCCAGAGCACTCCCAATCTTACTAAAAGTTGTCATTCCCTAGAAATGTAATGGTAAATTTGGGAACTGCACCCACAAGGGAATGTTCGCAATACTTCTTTATTAAAGTCAAACTCTGCAGTACAGCTCTTGATGATAATGGGATGATTAATAAACATATATGGGCCCGACACTAGGATAACATTTTTATCTTCTGCACTATTCAGCTTCACAACAAAGAAACCATCATTATGGAGATATACCTTGGGCTTGGACACAAAGTTCCATTCCATGGTAATAAACTTCATGATAGCACCTATGGAAGGTGTGTTGCCAATCACATACAAAATTACAACATTTCCCCAAATTTCACTACCCACCTCAACATCACCCTTGTTCAGTTGCACCACAGGTTTTCATTCTTGTAAAGTTGGGGGCACATAGCTCAATTCCATCCCTTTGTCTCCCAGTTTATTCGCTTGGAATAACCCTTGCCACCCCTCCTTCATTAGCATGGTCATATGCTCTGGTTCCACCCGTTTCCCTTCAGCAGGCACCGGTGGAACATCCACTATCATCCCCGATGTCCGAACCCCCAATTTAGGAAACTGTTTAACAATAGCAGGCATTTGCAACTAGCGTGGTCCTGACCCTCTCTCCAACTGGGTAGATCCCAATTATGCTGGCATCAGTTTTACTATTCCATTGCTCCTACCCCCCATAGCTGCCGGTGGAGTCTTCAGCTTCTACTGGCTCTCATAGATTGCTTCTAGTACCATGTGTTTGCTACCAACCAGATCCTTGATTTTCCGCACTCGTCCCATCGCCATCGCCGGCAAGTGCACATTAGCAAGCCTTGCTTAACGTGCGCCAGAGAGAGAGAAATTTAAATAAAATTATTATGCTTTATGGTAAGATAATTATTCTCAATTGTTGAAATTGGAAGCTCTTTAATAAATTAAGAATTCAATTAGTCTCTATTTCAGTTCTGGCCTAATTTCTCTAATTAAATCAATTTGGCCATGGTTTAACTCATTTTGGCTAGACTTTAAATCTTTGCAAATGTGGCCAATTGCTAAACCATTTTTAACCTAACAAATTTCAGCCAAGTTTTGGCCCAACAGCACTGTGACCCGGCCCAAATTCCCTTAAATTCCACACTCATCAGCATATATACATACACACCCTCACATGCCTCAATTTTCTCCTAAAGTCCGCACTCCTCATACTCAAGCGTACACTGCCCTATCCTTCACCTTCTTCTCTCTCTTCGCTCCTCAGAACAACAATGATAACAACAACCAAAAAAACTCAAACCTCAATCAATTCCACCAAAATGCAGCCCCGAGAACTTCAAACGACGTCTCAAATCTCAGAAACCCATCAAGGTTCCATCCAATTCTGCATTATCGTTTCCTCATACGATTTTGATGCACTGGATGTTCTAGAGAGTCCTAGAAATCACCAGGTGGTGCTTCATCAAGGATATTCCTTCAAAATCATTCAATTTCATCCAAAGTTGGTGCGAGTTAGTATGAATTTTTATGCTGGCCAAGAATTGCAATTCAAATTTTGAAATTCCTCAAGTGGTCTTCCTGAAATCCCCCTCTGTTTTCTCCCCAATTAAGTCCTAGAATTTCCCTAAAAATTGGGGCATTTCTTCTCAAAATTAGGGGCTGTTTTTTTGAGACCCTTGAGTTTTCCTCGGAGAAGCATTTATCTAGCTCAAAAAGGGTCCAAAAAGTTTTAGAAGTAAAAGGTTTCAAAATTCTGGCAAAATCGTTTCCAGTTCCAGCATGGTGGAAGTTTTTTGGTGAGCTTGAGTCCCAAACGTTGCTCTAAACAGGTAAAGGCTTCGTCCCTTGGGTTCTCTCTTTCACATTAGGTTGTTATGGTATGAGATTTTACTATTATTATGAATTTTGTAATTTGTTTGAGCTGATCTTGTATGAAAATATGTGTTTGATGTCGATAAGGCTTTGCGAATCAATGTAGATTGTTGTTGGTTTTGGTTGAATTTGCTTTCTAGCATGTAGTGATTTTCGAAGTCCCCATTTTTCTTACTGTTTTACAGCTATTGTGTGTTCCTATAACATTCTTTTCTGCATAAGCAGCTTGTTTATGTGTTTTTAGCAGCCGAGATTGGTTGTGTTGTTCCATGAATGTTGTAATCTGAATTTATTTCTAAGCTAAGAATTTTTCTTGACTCATAACAGGTATAATCCGTCAAGGAGGGGATGAAGCTATTTCCATTCTTTAGTTCTCTACTTGAAAATTAGGACGAAGATGTGATATCGAGCTTTATAATAGCTTTCCTTTTACCTCTAAACTCTCCTTCTTAAAGCTCTAGATAAGCATAGTTGCTTGTTTGCTTTCAAAAGTCGCTTACCTCTATCTTATTCTTTGTTTAATTGTTAGAAGCTGGGATTCAAATGTGTCTTTTGACTGAGGACCTCCCATAGACCTTCTTGATTCGTAATATCAAGAAAGAACTATAGAAGGGATGAAGTCACATTTTTTCAAAGGTTATTCCTTGAATTTTTCTCGAGACATGGGATTGAAAGATGAAAAAGTCTTGTCTTTGTTTATTTTTATCTCCAAAAATCCCCGCCTCCTTTCCCCCCCTCTTGTTACTCACTTAGGGCCTATTTAAGCCATCCTGGGAATTGATTTGGTGTAATTGGATGTAATTATATTGTTTGGCATGTTTGGTTGGCCATGTAATTACTTGGTCAGGAGGTAATTAGGTGTAATTGACAGGGGGTAATTATACTCTCAAATTCACAAGGGAAAGCTGTGAATTGCTGCTAATTACATGGTGTAATTACAAGCTAGTTACATTTTAATTTTATCCTTTTATTTCTATTTTTATTTTTTCGTTTTAATTTATTTTTGTTTCTATTATTTTAAATTCTTTTTTATTTTTATTATTCTAATATTTTTTTTAAAAAAAATATTTTTATTTTTTATTTTTTATATTTTATTTTCTTCTTATTTCCCAACCTTTATTTCTTGTGATTCAATGCAATTGTTCGTATTATCTATTTTATATATATATATTTTTTTAGTATGATTTAGTTAGTATTCTAATTTTTAAATTAAAGTAGAATTAAGTTATAGACTTAAGGTTTCCTTTTCTTTTGAATCATATTTAGGTACGTTATGTTGAAATTTGACATAAGAGTATTATGTTAACTTTTTTGTTTTGAATTTTGAACTTATGTTATATTTTCAGTTCCAATTTATTTCATGATGTTCTTAAAAGTCATGTACTTTAAGTTTTTATGATTAATTTAATTAAAATATACTAATTTAAAAAATATAAATCAGTTATTTTTTATAATATTAGTTAAGAATATATATTTCTTAATTCATATATTTCAAAAGACAATGTGAATATATATATATATATCTTAAATATTTAATTTAATATCATTTATAAAGGCCCTTATTTATATAATGTAAATTTTTAGTTTTTGATAATTAACTTTTATTTTAAAATTTTAATATAACCATGTGATTACACTTGTGCAACTAAACAGTACACTTGTAATTACACTGTAATTATATTGTGGCAGACAAACAGATCATCATAATTACTACCCTAGTAATTACACCAATTTTAATTACCAGGTGGCTTTCCAAACATACCCTTAAGCTTAATTTTATTTAGTATTTTGGGAGTATGTTCCACTGGTTTAGTACGAAAATTTCTTTATGATCTAATTAGCTATGAAATCTAGCCCATTAAGCTTATTTACATATTTATTCGTCTACTATTAACAATCATTTTCTTCCTTAATAAGTTTCTGTCTCGCCCTAATAGTCTCGGAATTACAGTGGCATTTAATGTCTTGATCTTGTTAAAGTGAACTTGGTTTGAAATATTTTGTGCTCAATGTGAATAGCTTAAACTAAATGTGCTAATATTTGATTTGAGTTAAGATAATGAAGAGTATAAATCGATCTTATTCCAAACATGAGCCATATGCTTTATATAGTCCTGTATCCGTCAAATTTCTTGCGAGGGGCTTTAGAAAGATTAACTATATTTGACTTACTCTTAAATAGTAAAGGTGTATTGTTTAGGTTCGTTTATATGCTTAATTCAATACCCTTTATTGTTTATCTACTAATCCTTATAATTTCCTCTTGATGCATGAACAATCCGCTTTGAGTCCACTGTACTCCATTTCCTTCTCTTGCATACATGATAGGCCAAGGAGGCCCAAGAAGTTCGAATCAAGTCTCTTCCAAGTCCAAAAACGTTGGTATACAACCTAGGAGTTGGTATACATTGAAAGGAAAACTAATATTTATGAGTATACAAGTGATATACGAAGCAGATAATGGGCTTAACTAGAAAATTGGTAGTCTGAATCTGGACCATTAGGGGTTTAGGCCTAAGTTGCCTAAACCCATTTCTTTCTCTTAGTTTAGTCATTTATTTGTGTATTTCTTACTTATGTTGTTAAGTTCTAAAATTTAACTTGGATGAATCCCCTTCGGAGTTTTCTTAATTTGTTTTTATCATGTTTTTGTTATCAGAAAGAGTGGCTTTATCTCGTAATTATTATTTTTAGGCAAACTTAAGCTCGTAGAATAACTTGAGAATTCTTTATGTCCCTTCATAATTATTAAGTAGCTCAAATCTATATTTAAGAAGTTGGGTTAATTATTTGACTCAAAGGCTTAAATCAGATAAACCGTTCAAGTTGAAATTATTTCATCTTTTGGAATGAAATAAATGTTTAAATATCACAAATGATTTTTTTTCCTTTTTAAAGATAAGATTTTTAATGTAAGTTAAAGAATTTTTCAAAATTTCGTCTAATAAGTTTAATACATCGGGAACCACGCTTTGTAAATTTTCAAAAGTGCCTAAACACCTTCTTTCAAAATTAACATGAACCCGTACCTAGATTCTGTTTTTTAATAAAATGTTTTTTTTCTTCTAAAATTACCTTTTCAAACGGTTTCTTAATTTTTCTAAAAAATTAAGTGGCGATTCTCTTTAATTATTTTCAAAATAAAATCAAATGAATTTTTTTCTATGAAGTTATGAAGTTTTTGAATTTTCAAAAACGATCTTAACAGAATGGCGACTCCGCTGGGGATTCATCTATGTTCTAACCAAAAAGATTTTATTTATTTGGCTAACCTTTATTTGTAATAATTATTATTTTTCACAATTATTTATTTACTTTAATTATTATTATTGGATTCATGGCATACAAGTTTCGGGAATGACAAACTTAGAATGCAATAGGAAAAATGCGATTACGTGTTTTTTTGTGATCGCTTCTCCCCTTAAAAAAATTAAATTCTCGAAACAATAAGTAATAAGCCGGTTCAAGTTCGGCCGACACTTGCTTATTATCTCAGTCCACAGTTGTCCACTCGAGTTCTCAATTTTCTTTTCAAAATCCACTCTAGTCAACTAGTGTAGACCGAAGCCAAATCCCGTGAATAAGCATTGACCTAAGTTCTCCCAATACGTAAGGTGTATTGGGTTTATTAAAAGATTACCTTGTGTCTAATTAGCCCACGGTCGATAAAAAATAATCATCCAACTATTTGATAAATTTAAAGAATGTGTATGCCGATGCGAACCATTGTCCCTCGGGGTTGGGAAGATCTTCATCCGAAAGGTGCTTGGAAATGTCAAGTTCAAGAATGAAGGACCTTCAAGGCGGCTTAGTTTAGAATTATTCCCCTGCGATATTATTTATTTTTCCTTTTCCTTATTGTGTAACCCATTCGTACAAATTTGTATAAAATATTTTTTGGAACAATGAGACATCTTAGAAGCGGCATATACATCCTTCAACATTAGGCTTACCTTTGGCTTAAAAGGTCACATATATGTTAGGACGAGCTATATATTATTTGTGTGCTAAGTGCTTTAAACATGACTAGTCCATCATTCTACTCCAAAGTCTTAGGACGTCATTAGGCATATAAAACTCAAAATTTGAGTCTTCCAAAAACACTCTTCAAAATTCATCCTCAAATCGTTTTAAGCTTACCCAAGTTCTATATTCAAAAAAAATTCATAAAGATATTGTTATGTCATCGTTCAATTCATGTTGATTCCATTTCTCTTACAATCCCGTTGTCATACTTATTATAGCCAAAATCGACTAAATGCTTCATCAAAATTCTAGCACTCCATTACTTCCATGAGACTTTTCAAATATTCTAACTTTATATTTTCTTCCAGAAATTCAACTCGTGTTACTGAAAATTGAGCATGACCATTTATACCTTTCTTCAAATCACATAACCCACTTTGTTCAAAGTTCTCTCCTTTTATCAAATATCAAAGTCCCTTAAATGATCAAAATGTTGTCCATTCACTCATATTTCAAATATACCGTCCCTTGAAGTTTGGACTAGTCTTGTTTTGAGAAAAAGAAATATGATTTATTTTATATATTATTCTGATTAATTATTATAATTAATAGACTAACACTTTTACCTTCTAAGTATTTTTCTTTCTTTAGAGAGGCTGATTTGTGTTGGTAATCAAACTTGCTCACTTCATAAAGACCGAGGCAAGCAGTTTCAAGTACTCGCTGGCAGAACATCCATATTTTAAACGGTCTAAGGTCAAGAAAGTTACTACAGACTCACCATTTCTTATTTGAGCTAGCAAAAAAACTCGTTTAACTATGGACCGCAGTTTGATCAACACAATCACTTCATCTTAAATAATCCCAACTTTGCCTATCACGATAGACCCTAGTGCCTCAACAAGACCAGAAGTAACCCTGGAGGTCGTTGCTATTCTAGAGCAAAAGATTGTTGAACTAAGACTCATGGTGATGCAAAACATAACTACTTCTCAAAATACACAAAACGTGACCCTACCTCCTGATGTTCTTCAAAAAGGGCCTATGTTTCCAACCTCGAATGAGTTTAATTAGGGAGATTATTTCACCACTTCTCGACAAGTTCAAATTATTCATGCTTCTCAAAGTGTTCCCCTCCTGTACATATTTGCTCCTCCAAAGGCTCAAAATATATCAGTGACATATCAAGCTTTGCCAGTGTACACTTATACCACCGCTCCACCTATGACACAAACTCAAGGGCTATGTCGCATAGATGCTGATCACTATGTTGAAACTAAAAATGAGACAAAAGCGGTCAATGATGAATAAATGAACAGGAAGCTCAAAAGTTTGAAAGATGCTATGAGAAGTGTTCGTGGGCTTGGTAGTAACCATAGTGTGAGATATGAAGAGTTATGTGCATTTCTCGAGATTGAGGTTCCACTAGTTTACAAGATTCCAAAATTTGAGAAGTTTGATGGTTCTGGAAATCCTTTCATCCACTTGAAGGCGTATTGTGAAAGGTTGATCGGTGTGGAAAGGAATGAAGGTATAAGAATCAATCTATTTAATCAAAGTTTGAGTGAAAAATCTTTAGAGTGGTACTCTAAGTAGGATGTAACCAAATGGCATTCATGAGACAATTTGACAAATGCTTTTGTGGACCACTATAAGTTTCATGTTGAGATCACTCCTGATAAAATCTCCATTACAAAGATAAGACAGAAATCTAATGAAGGCTTCTGTAATTATGCCATATGTTGGGGAAAAGATGCATCTAGGGTATAGCCCCCTATGGAGAAAGCATAAATGACCACTTACTTTATTCAGGTCGAAGACCCAAAATTTTATGAATGAATAATAACAATGAGTGGAAAAAGTTTTGCTGAATTATCAAAACTGGAGAAATGATTGAAGATGGCCTTAAGACTTGGAGAATAAGAAATTTTACAATATTACAGTCCACTAAGAAGGCCTTCAAACTGGCTCTCTTAGAAGTGGAAAGAAAAAAGAGAAAGAGGTTATGGGAGTGATGACTCGAAGAGGTATATCATATCGCTGACAACCTTCACATTCATCATATCTGATCTACAATGCACACACAATATATCATACTCAATGCCTACCAAAAATCTCTACAACAATGCACCTCATACCAATTATGAAAGAAAGCCTCCAAAGGTCTTCACGCCATTAGTAGAATCACTAACTCAACTCTATGAAAGGTTGAAAACAACAGGGATATTTAACCTAGTAGAAGCAAAGAATGTGAACACTTCAGCCAATTGGTATGATCTAGATAAAAGGTGTGCTTACCACTCTGGAGTTGCTGGGCATGATACTGAGAAGTGTATCACCCTCAAACACAAAATTCAAGACCTGATTGATGTCAAGGTGATAATACTTGCAGAAGCTCCAGCAAATGTGAACAACAATCCATTGCCCAATCACAAGAAGTAACTGTTTGCATGATCAGTTTCAAACAAGATTGAAGTTTTCTCAAAGTTGCACTTTTGGCATCCTTCGATCTTGTATTTTGAAGTTATCACTTTATTTCCTTGTATTCATAATTTATTACTTTCTTTCCTTGTATTCACACTTTATCGCTTTCTTTTCTTGTATTCGCATTTTGTCACTTTATTTCCCTATAATCATACCTTATGGTTTGATTTCCTTGTAATCACACTTTTAATTATATTGTGAACTACGTTTGACCTGATTTCCCTAGTGTAATACGTAGGAGGCCTATATTGGCTTCGGTTACGTTATCAAAAAAATCTCAATTTCCCTTCATTTCATGTTGGAACTATGTTTGACCTAGATTCCTGCCTCAATAAGATACGTAGGCGCCACGATGGCTCAGTCATAATCCCCGTAAGAGTTCTATGTCCCCTATGATGGAAACTGGGGCAGAATTTTGAGAGGATCTCAAAAATTCCATATTAAGTGACAATGAAATTTACAAAGAAGTTCAAGAGTTTTTTTGTGTTCTAGACTGGGGCAGAATATTTGAGGGAGGTCCTAAAAAATTCAACCAAGATTGCATTTCAGACCAGACAAGTGTGCAAATCAGATACAAGAAGGAGTACCAGGAGAGTAAGGCAAAGCCAACACGAATCAGTCTCTCAAACTAAGAATTATTCTTTGGTTGCAGGAAAAATGAAGTCACAAATTTGACAATGCTAAAACCACCAAGAGTGATAAAGAACATTACTAGACCTGCTGCGGCCTTACCATAATAATTCAAACAACTTCTCTTCTTATTTCTCTCTTGGTTTATTTCTTTACTTTATCATAATTTTTAACACTTCCTCTGATTTGTGCAGGGAAAATAGTCAGGAAAAATGACTAAAATATGGAGATATCACCTAAATTATTATATTCAAATCATCATAAGTTGAATGACTTTAGCTCCAGCCTTATCTTTTGTTATACTCTTTGCTTTTTTCAATAAATTTATTATTATTATTATAACGATTCTATTTGAAGCTACGCATGTAATGTTCTTCAAATCTTGCTTTCCATGAAAAAATCTGGTGGCAAATGTCGATTGATTCTCTCAACGTTTGAGGAATCAATCCAGAAGGTCACCAGATGCATGGCATGCACAAGTCCTTTCAAGGATTCCCCATGCAAAGAATCCAGTTCAACAAATTGTTTCATATATTGATAAATCCAATTCTTTGTCTCTTAAAATCAAATCTTACACTCTTTACAAGTTCTATCGGCTTCAGGTTTGAACTACGTCTGACCTAATTCTTATTCCAATAAGATATGTAGACAATCCTACATAAGGATTCGGTCTTCCCATTATTTCAAATTACAGAGCCTCAGAAGAAACTTAGGCATGTTTAGAATCAGTCAATTCTTTATTTCTTTCAAACTATTTTAATAAAGTACCCTTCGACTGGAAACAGGGGCAGCTTTTTAAAACGGTTAAACATTTTCAACGCTCAAACTTTGAGCTTCAATCCTCTCTTTATAAGAGATTTCATTTAAACTAGGGACGCATCTTACGTAGTATCCCTAATCGTTCATTAGAGCCTTCAATCTATGTTAGAATCCCTCTCAACACACTTGTATGGGATCATACACTCTCCATGTTTACCAAATTGTTATGACACGTTTAATTGATTCAACATATGTTAATCTCTTTATTTTCAAACTAAAATTTTTCTGTGAGCGCAGGAATGACAAAGTCTTCAAGAACATTTAGAGATGTTAAACAACAAGTCTATTCATTAGCACAAGCCAAATGACTATGTCCTTACTCTCTATCTTTGGTGTTTACCCCATTAACTACTGTTTAGTCCTCTATGCCCATTCTGGCAGGACATATTATTATGCTGGCCCGTAACCTCCTTCAACATGATATATTATATTATGTTGGATTATTTCCCCCTTCAGTGTTACATATTATATTACAATGGATTTTCACTTCCTTCAATATGACATATTATATCATATTGGACCATAAACTCCTTCAACGCAATATATTATGTTGGATCGTCACTTTCTTCGATGTGACATATTGGACAATTACCTCCTTTAATATGATATATCATATTATGTTGGACCGTCACCTCCTTCAACGTGACATATTATATTAGATCATCATTCCTTTCAATGTGACATATTATATTGAATCCAACTTCCTTCAACGTGACATGTTATGTTAGATCCTCACTTCTTTCAATGTGACATATTATATTGGACCGCCACCTCCTTCAACGTGATATATCATATTATGTTGGACTGTCACCTTCTTCAATATGACATATTATATTAGTATTATATTAGATTGACACTTTCTTTAATGTGACATATTATATTGAACTATCACCTCCTTCAATGTGATATATTTTATTGAATCGTCACTTTCTTCAATGTGACATATTATATTAGATCATCACCTCCTTCAGTGTGGCATATTAAAACAAGGTTTGCACAATTTATATTTGCCTATACATTGTACTTGCTACTAATAAGTATAGTCTAGGTGATTATAGAACACAATTCATCAACATATTGCATTCAAGATAGGTTGTCTGCCTTTCAACCAGACATGTTGGGTCGTCACCCCATTAAAAGTGGCATGTTACATTCAAAATAGGTTGTCTGCCTTTAAACAAGACACGTTGGGCAGTCACCCTATTCAAAGTGGCATATTGCATTCAAGATAGGTCGTCCACTTTTCAATGAGGCACGCTGGGCAGTTATCCCATTCAAAGTGACATGTTACATTCAAAATAGATCGTCCGCCTTTCAATGAGACACGTTGGGTAGTCACCCCATTCAAAGTGGTATATTATATTTAATATAGGTTGTCCTTCTTTCAATGAGACACATTGGACAGTCACCCCATTCAAAATGGCATGTTACATTCAAAATGGGTTTTCCACCTTTCAATGAGATAAGTTGGATAGTCACCCCATTCAAAGTGGCATGTTACATTTGAAATAGATTATCCATCTTTCAATGAGACACGTTGGGCAGTCACCCTATTCAAAGTGGCATGTTACATTCAAGATAGGTCATTTACCTTTCAATGAGACACGTTGGACAGTCGCCCTCTTCGAAGTGGAATGTTACATTCAAAATAGGTTGTCCACCTTTCATTGACACATGTTGGTCAGCCACACTATTCAAAATGGCATGTTAAATTCAAGATTGATTCATCCACCTAAAGAGAAAAATTAGATCGTCACCTCCTTCAGTGTGACATGTTAAACCAGGTTTGCACAAATTATATTGGTGTATATATTGCATTTTCTATTAATAATACTACCACAAATTTTATGGAACATAAATGTGGACTGCACCAAAAAGGACGCAACACAATGTGAAACTCTTTTGTAGCAACAAACTGGGATATAGTTCGAAGAGGAATATCAAAATATTTGGATGCGAGTTGAGGATTGACATCCACCACAATCAAACCACACCTCTATGAGAGGGCATGTGGGTTATTCCTTCTGTATTAAATATTTTCAGTTTCCAATTTTGCTTTTAAGACAATCTTCAAACTCTCACTGGAAGTAATATCCATCACTTTTTTCTAATCTGAGTGATAATGCACCTAGTGCTTTGGAAGTTATAGCTTTATCTATGAATGTGAAGAGCACCACATTCATAATTAAGAGGTTGCAAATCTCTTTTCCATACTCAATTTATGCGTCGCTCGTCCTTACCCGCAAAGGTTACTTTAACATAAAAGATCACCTTTTAAACCGATTGAGTCAAACTACAAGCATCCTAATTTCCCGAGTTTCGGGATATATAGTCGGACTCTATGTTAAAAACTTGGTTGTATTCTAAAAATATTTCATAATTCTCTTACTCCCCAGCTTTTTGGTCTCTCCATAGTCCAAAATTTGATAGCTTTTGAATTCTTTGAAAATCATGCGTAAATCAAGCATCTTAAACTACAAGTGGCCTAAATTCTCATGTAACCTGAGATATGTGGGAAACCTGATATCGGAGTTTGGCCATAATTCCTTGAAGTTTGTGCTAAAATCAATCGCTTCTGAGAGATGAATTTATTATCGGACAAAATTGGGATCGTCAATTCCCTTTGCCCAGGGTTTCTTAAATCCACCGTACCCAAAGGGAGGAGCAGTTATTGACACCCAATTCTTCTCTTCACATTTCAAATTAATTTTAAGCTTTTACTATTTTAAATAATTTTGAAATAATTATTTTTGTAAAGTTAAAAGATTTTTGAAATTAATTTGAGGTTAACTTTATTATTCTAAGGTGGAATATATATATATATATATATATATATATACTCTGTATTTAATTATATAGAATGATATAAATTTTACTTAAGGAAAATGTTTTGAAAATTATTTCAAGTGAAAATCATATTTAAATTGAAGATGCTTTATTTTCCCTCAGAATTCATTTAAAATTAGGAATTGATTGTATAATTAGTTTTTTAGTTTTAAATAAAATTATTATGCTTTATGGTAAGATAATTATTCACAATTGTTTAAATTAGAAGCTCTTTAATTAATTATGGATTTAATTCATCTCTATTTCAATTCTGGCCCAATTTCTCTAATTAAATCAATTTGGCCATGGTTCAACTTAATTTGGCTAGCCTTTAAATCAAATCCGGCCACATTTGCAGAGAAATATGGCCAATTCCTAAACCATTTTAACCCAACTAATTTTAGCCAAGTTTCGGCTAACAACACGGTGACCCGACCTAAATTCTCTTAAATTACACACTCATCAGCACATATATAAGCACACTCAAACATATACACCACATACACCTCAATTTCCTCCTAAAGATTGCACTCCTCATACTCAAGCGCACACTGTCCTACCCTACCCTTCACTTTCTTCTTTTCTATCTTCGGTCCTCAGAACAACAATAATAACATCAACTAAACAAACTCAAACCTCCATCAATTCTGCCAAATTGCAGCCCCAAGAACTTCTAAACGATTCCTCAAATCTCAGAAATCCATCAAGGTTCCATCCAATCCTCCATTATCGTTCCCTCGTACGATTTTAATGCGCTGGATATTCTAGGAAGTCCTAGAAATCACCAGGTGGTGCCTCATCAAGGATATTTGCGTGGAACGTATTTTAGGAAGTCCTAGAAATCACCAGCTGGATATTCTAGGAAGTCCTTCAATTCCATTAAAAATTAGTGCGAATTAGTACGTATTTTTGCGTGGCCAAGTATTGCAATTCAAACTTTGAAATTTCTCAAGTGGTTTACCCAAAAACTCCCTTTGTTTCCCCCTAATTTAGCCCTAGATTTTTTCTATAAATTGGGGCTTTTCTTCTCAGAATTAGGGGATGTTTTTTTGAGACCCTTGAGTTTTCTTTGGAGAAGCGTTTTGTTGCGTCCTAACGCACACGCAAGTGTACGCGGTCGTACAAGTAATACAGGATTGTAAGTCCAGATATCGTACCCACAGGGACTTTTTGATCAACTATTTTACTAAATTAAACTAGTTCTAATTATTTATTCAAGCATAAAATTCTAAAGGTGATGATTAACTAATCTAGAAATAAAAAGAAGAAGTTAACTATTGAACAATTAACCAAACAAAAAGCAAATTTTCACGTAACCAATGTGATGAAATTGATCTAAAACTATGGATTTAACAATCATGTTGAATAATCAATTTCATCGACTTGTTTGTTCATCTAGTTATTGATTTCGGGGTCGATTTTACAACTATGGTCTTCCGAGCCTCTAATTGCCTATCCAGAATAGCATCACAACTACATCATTGAGCGGGGATGTGACATCTTATTCTGAACACATTTATATATCTTCCCGTATAAACCAAACAAGGCGTTCTAGGTATATTTCTATCCTAGTCGCTAACCTACCCTTTACGTTACAAAAGAGAGGCCTTGCTCTCTATATTCTTCGTTCTATCCCAATGATTCTTCTTTCGAGTTCACAAAGAGATTATAGATTTATTTTAATGGTCGCGAACCATTAAAATAGTAAGCACAAGAATATAAGAATAACTAATATGATTTAATCGAATCAATCATCTACTAAACAATCATGTAGTTAGCTACCATAATCCTCGAACGAGAAGTTTAACTCCACATTGACATGGAGTGATTACAACGAATCATCCAAAGAAAAATGTAAAAAATAAATAAAGGAAAAGAAAAGATGAAACTAATATTCTCCGGCCTCCATGGCGGCTCCTAGCTCTTCGTAGGTCAAAAGTTGTGTAAAATTTGTGATTGTAGATGTATTTATAGAGTATGAGGAAAATAACCCCTTTTCCTACTTGGATTTGGAGTACAAAAAAGCTAGAAAATTTTCGGGTTATGGGCTGGAGCGACGCGCCACCATAGCGCCAACTTCAGTCTTCTGAAGTTTGGGGCCTGGGGTGACGCGCCACCAACACGCCAACCACTCCCATCAGTAGTTTGGGGGATGGGGTGGCGCGCCAGCAGTACGCCACATCCCAGATTTTCTTCTTTTGCTCTCTTTTTCTCCCGAAACTTTGCTAACTCCTTTCCAATGCTTTTATGCTTCCATTTTAGCTCTCATGGGTTGTTTTTCTCCATATTTTTCCTTCAAGGCATCTAATCAGATATATTAGCTCATAATAAAGAATATGCAAATAATCATAGGGATATACATCACTTTTGCCCTCAAAACAAGGCTAAAACATGGGTAAATGAGGCAAGCGGGTGAATAAATACGCCCAAGATCACCACCCCACACTTAAACCTTTGTTCGTCCTTGAACAAATTACCACACACCCTACAAAATTTCACATATTAAGATATCAATTGAACAAGTCTACTCACATCCAAGTTAACTAGACAGTTTAATCATGACCCATAATCCACTCAACATGCATACATCAATCATACTTTCACAGACCCTCCACTGAAACCACACAACCTCTAAAACTGACTCTTTATGTAATATAAGGCCAATATGATCATGTATGAATATAGCCATCATTAGTACACCAAGTTTTCACCATTTTGTGCTCTCACATTTAAGAGAGATGCCCCTTGCTCACATCATACATACATATTCCAATTTGGGCATATAGATAAGAAATTCGCTCACTCTCTCAAAGAAAGTTTCATGCATACAAGATATACCATAGGCTTGCCCTTAGTGTAATACTCTATAAAGCATCAACATTGTAGGATCAAAAGGACTTTTACAGTTGTAATGTCGGCTAAGGGACGGGTAGGAACACTTTGTCCAATAGTGAATACTTTCCCTATGCACTTTGAGACGCTTACTTTAAACTTTTTCACTCTTTTCCTTATATCACCTCGACTTCAACTTATGTTCATGTTTCCCTTCAAACTCCCCCTTTTTTCTTTTCGTTTATTTCCCTTAACCGTCATTCACTTATTGGTATCAAGGAGATTTTTTTAAACTTTTTTTTTTATTTGTTTTTCCTCTCCTTACTACCAACATACACATTATTTTTCACAAGGGCACCACATCTAATTCTTATTCTTACCAGAACAACCTCCCTCTATCTTTTTATCTTTTCTCTTTTGTTCCCTTCTTCCATTAAGTCTTTCAACTACAAAGTGCATTAGGGGATCTTTGGATCAAATTAATACATGGTAATCAAATAAAGGGGATAGGCTAAACATGCGGCTAGTCAAAGAAATAGGCTTAAGGCTCAAAGGGGATTAACTAAGAATAATATAAAGGGTGGAACAAACAATAGTCAAAAAGAAGAGGTTTACAAAGAAATGCCTTGATCATATCCCCCAAGTCAATACTATGTTTAATTTCATACACACACGGGGCAAGTTTCAGATATCAAGATATGCAAGAAACACAACAAACACTCACCACACATGGCACAATAGTTCAAAAATGACTTCCTAAGACTTCATATTCACAACACAATCAAATTGAATGAATTAATATTATTAAGCCCATCTCTAGTTTTTTTTTCCGAGTCAAGTTAAAGAGCTTATGCGTCTCTAAATGAAGTTTCCTACTTTTTATGCTTTTTGTTTGAGTGAATTATTCATGACGTCTAGTGTATACTTAGGCGAAGCACCTAGCATTCAAAAGGCTATGGTTTCTAATCTTTCTCCTTCCTATAACTAATTTTCTCTCAAGACAGTCGTCATCCATCCATCGTCGAGAAAATTTCTCTATCTATGACTAAAAAAATTAAAAAACTACCCGGTTCAAAGGTCACCCCCTCAGAAAAGAACCAAAAAGAAAAACCAAGGGGTGAATGAGATATGCCTCTAAAAAAAAACTAAAAAATCTTTTTGTACCTTTTTTTTGTTTTTTTAAATAAAATAAACTCCTATGGCATACTCACCCTAAAACTCACAGTTATCGGAAGAATTCCCACCCCACACTTAAAATCGTCCCCAAAGCAATTTATAGAAAAATATGAAGAAGAAGAGTGAAAAATACTCCCTGAGGCCCACTAGGACCGAGCTGCCAGCATGTTTCTTTAATTTTGATAAAAAGGGCGAATGACCCCACACTTAAGCTTAAACCATGCTCCTTATATTACAAATTTGGGTACTCAGACTTTCCCAAACCTGCAAAATTAAAACAAAAACAAAAATGTGACACTATAAAAAAATAAGAAGCTACACTACCAATTGGGTTGCCTCCAACAAGCGCCTGATCTAACGTCGCGGCACGACGCCATCACTACACCGCTTTTCTTTCCACTTAAAACTTATGAATTGCACCCCTAACTTTGCATCAAACTTTCTTCTCCTCTCAAGGGGAGTTGGTATAAAGATGAAGGAACCAAGTGAATAATGTCGCATCTTGCACTTCTTGGCCCTTAAGTGAGGAATGTCATTTTGTCTTTTTGGTGTGGCAAATTTTTGAATGTAAAGACCTTGTTCCTTATCTACAGACTTCTCCACTAGCTCAGATGACTCAATTTTCATGTCATCATCCAAACATAATGTAGAAAAGTGATTAGAATGGGGTCCAATAGTACCTAATCCCAAACTTGCATTATTTATGACATGCTCACTTTCATATATCTCCTCAACATCAGCACTAATGAATAAAGCATAGTTGAATTGATGGAATTCTTATTTCTACTCCACTAAGTGGCCAGTATCCACCATAATTAGTGATTGGGCATCAGACACCTCAACCATTTTCTTCAAGTGATCCTCCAAGTCATGAATATCTAAGCCAAATTGGTCTATCTCTTGTCTGAGCTCAACTCTTCCTTCGATCAGCTGTGTCATCATGTATGTAAGATTATCACAGAGAACCTCATGAAATTTAACTTTTTCCTCTATTTCCCTTAGCCAAGATTGGCGCACTATGTCTGCTTCCTCACAACTTTCTCCTAGTAGGGACTCCTTTTCTTCTTCTACTAGGGGTTCATCTTGGGTATTGTCTAAGACCGTAACTTGCTGATCAATACAAGTTTCAGTCATAGCCCGTATCTCTGTGAGTTGGGAACTTATCCTCTAATTGTCTTTCCTCAATTTGATTGCGTCTTTCCTCAATTCTTCTTTCTTATCCAGTATTTGCTTCAGCATATCAATAAGGTGAGCATCATGATTCACATCCTCCACTTCATTACCCCTATCAATATCATAAACAATAGAAGAATCATAATAGGGGCTCGGGGAAGGGGAATAAGAGTGAGAACAACCATTCGAATGACCATCCTGACCACCACATATATGACATACATTAAATTCAAAAGATTGGGTAGGTAAGCACCACCTGTCCTCTTGATTATAATGGCAAATGATATCCAGGTGGGGTCCTCCACAGTACTGACAAGGATTACAAATATATGGATAATACTCATCATTCAACCAATATTTATCCCTAGATGTCATGTTAAGAAGAGTAGTAGAAAAAAAACTATCTATAAAAGAAAATAAAATATATACAAAAACATAAATAAATAAAAAGAAAAAGTCTAATATAGATAAATAATTAATTTCTAAGTCCCCAGCGATGGCGCCAAAAACTTGTTGTGTCCTAATGCACACGCAAGTGTACGCGATCGTACAAGTAATATAGGATTGTAAGTCCAGATATCGTACCCACAGGGACTTGTCGATCAACTATTTTACTAAATTAAACTAGTTCTAATTATTTATTCAAGCGTAAAATTCCAAAGGTGATGATTAACTAATCTAGAAATAAAAAGAAGAAGTTAACTATTGACCAATTAACCAAACAAAGAGCAGATTTTCACGTAGCCAATGTGATGAAATCGATCTAGAACTATGGATTTGCTAACAATCATGTTGAATAATCAATTTCATCGACTTGTTTGTTCATCTAGTTGTTCATTTTGGGGTTGATTTTACAACTATGGTCTTCCGAGCCTCTAATTGCCTATCCTGAATAGCATCACAACTACATCGTTGAGCGGGGATGTGACATCTTATTCCGAACACATTTATATATCTTTCCGTATAAACCAAACAAGGCATTCTAGGTATATTCCTATCCTAGTTGCTAACCTACCCTTTACGTTACAAAAGAGAGGCCTTGCTCCCTATATTTTTCGTTCTATCCAATGATTCTTCTTCCGAGTTCAAAAAGAGATTATAGATTTATTTTATTGGTCGCGAAGCATTAAAATAGTAAGCACAAGAATATAAGAACAATTAATATGATAAACAAATAATCGAATCAGTTGTCACTAAATAATTATGTAGTTAGCTACCATAATCGTAGAACGAGAAGTTTAACTCCACATAGAGATGGAGTGATTACAATGAATCATCCAAAGAAAAACGTAAAAAATAAATAAAGGAGAAGAAAAGATGAAACCAATATTCTCCGGCCTCCACGGTGGCTCCTAGCTCTTCGTAGGTCAAACGTTGTGTAACATTCATGATTGAGGATGTATTTATAGAGTATGAGGAAAATAACCCCTTTTCCTACTTGGATTTGGAGTAGAAAAAAGCTGGAAAATTTTCAGGTTTGGGGCTGGGGCGACGCGCCACCATAGCACCAACTTTAGTCTTATGAAGTTTGGGGCCTGGGGCGATGCGCCACCAACGCGCCAGCCACCCCCATCAGTAGTTTGGGAGCTGGGATGGCATGCCAGCAGTACGCCACAACCCAAATTTTCTTTTTTTGCTCTTTTTTTCTCCTGAAACTTTGCTAACTCCTTTCCAATGCTTTTATGCTTCCATTTTAGCTCTCATGGGTTGTTTTTCTCTATAGTTTCCCTGCAAGGAATCTAATCACATATATTAGCTTATAATCAAGAATATGCAAATAATCATACGGATATACATCACTTTTTCCCTCAAAACAAGGCTAAAACATGGGTAAATGAGGCAAGCGGGCGTATAAATAATCCCATGATCATGTTTCACTAACTCAAAAAGGGTCTAAAACATTTTAGAAATAAAAGGTTTCAAAGTTCTGGCAAAATCATTTCCAGTTCTGGCATGGTGGAAGTTCTCCAACGAGGTTTGAGTCTCAAATGTTGCTCCAAACAGGTAAAGGCTTTGTCCTCTCTTTCACATTAGGTTGTTATGGTGTTAGATTTTACTACTATTATGAATTTCGTAATTTGTTTGGGCTGGTCTTGTATGAAAATATGTGTTTGATGTCGATTAGGCTTTCCAAATCAGTGTAGATTGTTGTTGGTTTTGGTTTTATTTGCTTTCTAGCATGTAGTGATTTTTTACTTACTGTTTTACAACTATTGTGTGTTCATATAAGCATTCTTTTTTTGCATAAGTAGCATGTTTATGTGTTTGTAGTAGTCGAGATTGGTTGTGTTGTTCCATGAATGTTGTAATCTGAATTTATTTCTGAGCTAAGGATTCTTCTTGACTCATAACACGTATAATCCGTCAAGGAGGGGATGAAGCTATTTTGAAAAACTATTCTTTAGTTCTTTAGTGCCCCAGGCTGCCCGTCGCTGCTCCAAGTCCGTTTTCCTATCTTTACATGCTCCCAAACCTTCTGCTACCTTGCATCCATGCTTTCTCTCTTCCATTTTATCTTTCCATGGTTACTTTCCACGTCATTTCACCTGTAAGTATCTAATCATGTGTCTTAGTGCAACATATAACAATTCAACTCAAAACACACAATATATAGTAAGTAATGTTCTTAAAACATAAGGTAAACATGGATAAAATACGATAAACGGGCATATAAATATGCCCAAGATCACCACCCCACACTTAAAACTTTGTTCGTCCTCGAACAACTCCTATCATCCATCCTAAGGTTCACCATAAACACCTGAGGAACCTTCCATCCATCCTTGTGAGCAACTAAACACTTTTAATCATGCTATTGTTGTTCATTAAGCAAGCAATATTCAAACACCATTTTTTAGCTCTAAGACCTTTCACTTGAAACAACACACCCTCTATAACCGACTCTTTATCAAAACATCGGGACAACATATCTATGTGTGAACAACGCAAGTAATAACACTACCAAATGCATGTCATGTGTGCCCTCACAATTTAGTATTGCCCCCATTTTCAATCACACATTTTCCTTTTAATGGGGGGTATTTTGAATCATTCAAGCGCTCACTCTCTCAAAAGATGTTTCAAACATATCACAACATGCCATAGGCTTGCCCTTAGTGTATAGTAAATTCAACAAAGCAATCACATTCATGGAATCAAAAGGACTTTCATTTGGTTGTAATATTTGCTTCGGGATGGGTAGGATACTTTTAGGTACAAAGTGACTCTTTTCCCTATTGCACATGACACTACATTTTCACTCTTTTCTTCACCCTTCTTTTTAAGTTTCTCCTATGTTCACACTCTCTTGTACTACCACTTTTTCTATCTATTATTCGCCCTTGATATGACGCGTACTTGTTGCTAGCATAACCCTCATTCCTTTTTCTTTTCTCTTTTGCCATTTATTTTTCGAATTCTTTGAGTACCTAACAACAAGCATGTTTCAAGCTTTGACCGGGATCTACATCTTTGATAGTTACTACACTCACCTTCACTTTCATCTACCCTTCTACTTTTGTTTCACACCTTTTTAGAGGTCATAGTGCATTAGGGAGTATCATTAGGATCAAATTCATGGGGTATCAACAAAGTGGATAGGCTCATTATGCGGCTTAACAAAGAAATAGGCTTAAAGGATCAAAGGGGCTTCACTTATGGTAATGTCAAGGTGGCACAAGCAATCATCAAAGAAACAAACAAAATGGGGTTTTCAAGAAAATACCTTAATCATATTCCATAAAATTCATGTTTGTACAATTTACACACACACGGGGCAAGTTCTAGATGCTATTCTATGCAAGAAACCAATCAAAAACTCACAAACACATGGCACCCTGATACATGTATAGGACTATCACACTTGCAAGCTCATACACAAGCATATTGAGTGCATTTACACAAATTAAGCCCATTTTCTCCATCTTTTGAGCCTAGTTAAAGAGCCTATGTGTCTCTTGTGAAGTTCTCATTCACTTGCTTGGATTTGCATGAACTACTCATGACGTCTAGCTAAGGCTAAAAGTGGGATTTCTATGTTCCAAAGGAAAGGCTTCTAATCCTACTTCCTATGACTACTTTTCCCTTAAGACTGTCGTCATCCATCCATCAACGGGACAAGTCATTACTACTACGACGAATCCTAAAAAAAAATCTACCCGGTTCAAAGGGACTATCCTCAGGAAAAGAACCGAAAACAAAAGCCGAGGAACCCATCCTAAGAAAAAAAATTGACACAAATAAAACTAACTATCAACTCAAACTCAAACTATCAGCTTAAAACCATTCACATGATGCTCATCACCCTCAAGATATAGCAATGAAAAACATAGGAAGTACTTCTCCACCAACTCTCCACCCCACACTTAAAACATGGCACTGTCCCCAGTGCTTCAAATAAATAGAAAGGTAAAGAGTGAGTGAAGGAACTCCCTGGGCCTCTAGGCGTCGTCATCATCATCATCAGGAATGAATTCCTGATCCTGCTCAGCTGTCTCATCATCTACCACCATCAGTGCGGTACTAACATCATCATCTTCATCCTCATCATCATGAGTGTCATGTACAGTAGGCTCATCATCATCCAAAGGCTCCTGAAAAGCTGGACCCATCTTGCACATGTACATCGCACTCTAAGTCAATGGGTATCGATCACTCAATGCTAACATCTCCTCCTCAGTCATAGGCCGACCACCAATTCTCAGCTGCAGATCTGCCATACCATACATCCTCCCTATCCAACTCTCATCACGAGCCTGTCAGTCAGCATTAGAAAGTACCAGCCCGTGTGTAGCATCTTGGGGCTTTGTATTCATCACATCAACCAATTGGCTCATAAGGTACGGGACTTGGGAAGGGACCAGACCATGAATTTCTTCCTCAATATCCTGCTGCCTTAGGAAACGGGTCACCAATCCTCCGTACCAAAAGCGCCATCTCTTATTGTTGCGGAACTTCATCATATTATGCCTTAGTATCTAAGCCACATTAATTGGCATGCCCTTCATGAGCATGTACATCAGCACTACCCTGTCTTTGGTAACTTCAGTGGTGTGCTTGCACGGTAGGAGAGTGCTACACATAATTTTCAACCAAACTCTGGCCTCCTGGATGAAATAGGCATAATGTATGGTGGCATGTCTCCCCGTATCTGTGCTTCTTGACCAATGAGCCATTAAATTTACTCCACAAAGTGTGTGGCGTATGTCTCTATATGGAGGCTCTTCTCTCATTTCCAGGTATGGTGCTCCATCAATGCGTGGTGTCCCCAAGAACTCATTTAGGACCCGTGTGGTAAACCGGATGACCTTTCCTCGGATTCCCACTTTTTGGCTTTATCCTTCACCTGTGTGCTAGTTTGCATAAAATTCCCTTACCATAGTAAGGTTTCCCTCTCCTTGATTCTAGAAGATGTATTAGAGGCCCAATCTGTAGACCATCTCGTGAATTTGGGGAAATTCCCTTTGCAACCGTGCCTCATCGACTGCTCCTCTCCAAGATACTTTGCTTCTTTTTAGGATTCGAACTAGCCAATTCCCCGAGCATCTACTGTTCTCTCCCCGAACCGTCATGGGGGTGCCCGTGGATTTGAGGGGGCTGTTGTTCTGGATGATTCCCCTTTTCGGTACCTTTTGCTCCCCATACCTTCGGTAGCCTACTTCTTTCCTCTTGGAGGCATTGTACCTACAACACACAAGTTACACAAATTAGCCCAGTACAATTAGAGCTAGCTAAATTTGTGTTTTTCATAGGATTATGACAACCCCACACTTATTTTGATATCAATGGTGTCTATAGGTTGCTAACATGAGGTACTCAGACTTCCCTATTTCAACACAAGTTTAGTTCCGTCAACCTAAGACACCATATCCACCAAATAATTTACACAAGTACATTCCAAACAATTATCAAGGATTCTCCACCCGTTTTCAAGATTAAACAATATTCAAGGGCACCACTTCATTCCATGTACTACACATTTAGCATAATTTTTCTTGAAGTTTTTAGGGTGACCCATCTCTTTTTACTACGTATTTTGCTTTCCATAAACCAAGACCCAACACAAAACAAGAGACAATATTCGAAATCCACCAACATTAGTGTAACTACGAAAAATAATCTTCTTTTGTGGGTGTATTTCAAGCTTTCAAGCTTTCATCAATGGTGGAAAAATGTTTAGTTCTTCCAACAAGATAACAAAGTTTATACTTACCAATCTTGACCATGAAAAGCATAAATAAGAAGTAGAGAGTGTTAGAAAGTGAGGGAAGATCTTACCTTGAGAAAGTATGGACTTTGTTTAAGCTTGAGATGGACCACAATGGAGGAAAAAGAGAATTTTTGGGAGATGGAATGGTGGGGGGCGGCACTCCTTTGAAAAGATGAAGAGAAAAATTAGGCTTTAGGTGTTTTTTTAAAAGACCATGTGGTCAAGATTTTGGGTCTTGGGTCGGTTGACCTTTGACCCTTGACCGAGTGGACTGCCTAAAGAGGCATGGGGCGCCACACCTGAGATGTGCTAGAACAGGTTCTCAGTAGTTTGGCCAATGGCGCGATGCACCAGAAATGCACTAGACGAGGCCCTCGGTAGTTTACCCCTTGGCGCGGTGCACCTGCAGCGCACCTGAGTTAGTGCTCGGGAGTTTGGGTCCTAGGGCGGCGCGCTAGTAAAGCGCTAGGCTTGGTTTCTGTGTGGCGCGGTACGCTAGTGTTGCGCCCAGCTGGGAATCTAGTTGGCATGTTGTGCCGGCAATGCGCCAAACTGCCTCTTCGATAGTTTGGTCACTGGGGCGGCATGCCTGCAGTCATCCAGACCCTTAGGACTCAAAATTTCAAGTACTTACCTCTCCTCATGTCGTTCTTGGCTAGCATTTTCCTTTTTCTCCCTGCAAAAACAACAAACCATTAGAAAAATGGTGGGTTGCCTCCCACCTAGCGCCTTAGTTTTGGTCGTGGCATGACTCATATTTTTGTATTTTTTTGATATTTGTGTCCTAACTATTACATTACATTCATGGGTTGCCTCTCACACAATGCCTGATTTAACGTCGCAGCTCGACACAACCTCAAAAATCACTCATCCGACAGGGTGATTGAGGTTTTCTCCCTGTTCACATCCTCAGAGCAGTAGTGCTTCACCCATTGACCATTTACCAAGAATGTACTTGTTTTTCCATCCTTCCAAAGTTCTACTGCGCCATGCGGAGTCATCCGCACTACCTCAAATGGTCCTGACCACTTAGACTTTAGCTTTTCGGGGAAAAGCTTCATTCTTAAGTTGAATATGAGGACCCTTTAGCCAGGTTCAAATGAGCGCGAAAGGATATGCTTGTCATGCCACCTCTTCATCTTCTCCTTGTAGAGCTTGGCATTCTTATATGCTTGGAACCTAAACTCATCAAGTTCGTTAAGCTGTATTTGCCTCTTCTGCCCAGCCAGTTCGTTATCCAGATTTAGCTTCTTTATAGTCCAATAGGCTTGGTGTTCTAACTCGACTGGCAGATGACAAGCCTTACCATATACAAGCCGATACGGAGAAGCTCCAATGGGCATTTTGTAGGCAGTTCAGTACACCCATAGTGCATCATCAAGCTTCTCAGCCCAATCCTTTCTCTGTGCATTCACCGTCTTCTCCAGAATCTGCTTCACCTCCTGTTTTGATACCTCAACCTGCCCGCTCATTTGGGGATGATATGCAGTAGCTACCTTGTGACATACCCCATACTTAGCCAATAATTATTTGAACCAATTATTGATGAAATGCGTCCCACCATCACTGATAATAGCTCGTAGAGTACCAAATCTTTTGAATATGTTCTTCTTGACAAACTTCAATACTACCTTTACATCATTGGTTGGAAGGGCGACCGCTTCTACCCACTTAGACACGTAATCCACCGCAATAAGTATATACTTATTGCCGAAGGAAGGTGGGAATGGTCCCATAAAGTCGATTCCCCATACATCAAAAATCTCCACCTCAAGGATATTCTGCAAAGGCATCTCATGCCTTCTTGATATAGCTCCATTCCTCTGGCATTGATCACAACCCTTGACAAAAGCTGCTGCATCTTTGAATATAGTAAGCCAATAAAAGCCCGACTGTAACACTTTATGTGCGGTGCACTCCCCTCCATGATGTCCCCCATAAGGAGAAGAATGACAACTCTCTAAGATTTCCCTCATATGACTCTATGGAATGCATCTTCTAATTATTTGATCCGGACCTTTCTTGAACAAATAAGGCTCATCCCACAGATAGAATCGAGAGTCGTGATATAGCTTCTTCTTCTATTGTGTAGTGGCTTTCGGGGGGTACACCCCACTCACCACTAGGTTGACAAGATCAGCATACCATGGGAGCTCAGTAATACTCAAGGCTAAGAGTTGTTCATCTGGAAACTCCTTCCTAATATGACCTTCATTTGGCACATGAGACCAATCCTCAATCCTAGGCAAATGATCCGCTACTTGGTTCTCTGTGCCCTTTCGGTCCTTTATCTCCAAATCAAACTCCTGCAACAGCAAAATCCACCTAATAAATCTTGGCTTCGCATCCTTCTTGCTGAATAAGTACCGGATAGCAGCATGACCCGTGTAAACAATCATTTCATTCCCACAAGATAGGAGCGAAACTTGTCAAAAGCAAAGACTAGCGCCAACATCTCTTTCTCAGTGACTGTGTAGTTCATTTGAGATGAATCAAGTGTCTTACTCGCATAGTACATATAATAAAATACCTTGTCAATTCTATGACCCAACACAGCTCCGACCGCAACATCACTAGCATCACACATAAGCTCGAAGGGCAGCTCCCAATTTAGAGCAATCAATATAGGAGCTTCAATCAAGCGCTTCTTCAAATTTTCAACGCCTTCACACAGTCATCACTGAATTCATACTTCACCTCTTTCTCAAGCAACCTGCACATTGGCCTGGATATCTTGGAAAGTCTTTAATGAAGTGTCTGTAGAAGCCTGCATGTCGAATAAAACTATAGATACCCCTCATAGAGACTGGAGGTGGTAGTTTCTCAATAATATCTATCTTAGCGCTGTCCACTTCAAGCCCCATGTTCGACACTTTATGGATAAGGACAATGGCTTCCGTGACTAAAAAGTGGCACTTCTCCCAGTTAAGCACCAGATTCGTCTCTTCACACCTCGCTAATATCCTATCTAGATTCCGCAGCAAGTATCAAATGACTTCCCAAACAATAAGAAGTCATCCATGAATATTTCAGTGATCTCTTCCACCATGTCAGAAAAAATATCCATCATACACCTCTGGAATGTAGCCGGCGTATTACAAAGTCCAAAAGGCATACGCTTGAAAGCATATGTACCATAAGGACAAGTAAACGTCGTATTTTCTTGATCCTCTGGTGCTATGGATATTTGATTGTAGCCAGAATATCTATGTAGAAAGCAAAAGTACTCCTGGCCAGCTAACCAGTCCAACATCTAATCAATGAATGGGATAGGATAGTGATCTTTCCGGGTGGCTTCATTCAATTTTTGGTAGTCCATGCAAATTTGCCACCCAGTGACTGTCCGTGTCGAAATCAGCTCATCCTTCTCATTTTTTATCACAGTCATCCCCCATTTCTTGGGGACACATTACATAGGGCTGACCTACTTGCTATCCAAGATGGGAAAAACAATACCTGTGTCTAGCCACTTGATCACCTCCTTTCTCACAACATCCTTCATAGGAGGATTCAATCTTCTCTGATGTTGTGCCATGGGCTTGTACCCCTCCTCCATATATATCTTGTGCATACAAAATGGCGGATGGATTCCATGAATGTCAGACATCTTCCACCCAATTGCTCTTTTCCTCTTTCGTAACACTGCTAGTGCCTCTTTAACCTGTGCTTCATTCAACCCAACTGCTAAGATTATCAGAAGCTTGTCATCTTCACCCAAATATGCATACTTCAGATGAGGTGGGAGTAGTTTCATCTCCATCTTCTGGGCTTCTTCAATAGACGGCTTGGGAGGGGGTCCCATTGGTCTATTAAGAGGCTCGAACTCAATAGTGCTAGACAATGCACAAGCTGCCTCCAAGCATTGAATCATTTTATGCGCCGCTCTATCTCCATACAAATCTATCCTTGTGAGGGCTCTCTCCAATGGATCTGTGGAGGTGATGAGGGGTACCATTGAGTCTATGTCCACCACAGTGATAGGCGATAAGTCCTCATATAACACAAGCAACTTCATTGCTTTATATACATTGAAGACTTCCACCTTGTCATGCACTCTCATGGTGAGCTGCCCTGCTGCCATATCAATCAAAGCTCTCCCTATAGCCAATAATGGACGTCCCAAAATAAATGGAACTTTTGGGTCTGGTTCAAAATCCAAGATCACAAAATCCACCAGAAAGATCAACGAACCAATTTACACTAATACATCCTCTATAATGCCCTCAGGTCTAGCCAAAGATCTATCTGCCAGCTACAGAACAATTGTAGTGGTGCGAGGACTACCCAACCCCATATTTTTGAAGACTGAAGATGGAATTACGTTAATACTTGCCCCAAGATCGCATAGTGCTCGAGCTATAACATTCTGGCCAATAGTGATCTCAATAGTGAAACTTCCCGGATCCTTCAATTTGGTTGGCAACCTGTTCTGAATTTGAGAAGTGCATACCTTTGTGAGAGCGATTGTGGCATATTTGGTCAGCCTGTTCTTATTCACCATAATGTCTTTGATATACTTCGCATACTTCGGCACTCCCTGAAGAACATCTATGATGGGGAGATTAATGTGTACCTGCCTCAAGAGGTCAAAAAATTTCTTGAATCCAGCCTCCTCTCTCTGTTTGATAAACTTCTGTGGGAACGGTGGAGGAGGCTTCACAATAACTTCATCTTCTTTCATCTCTGTCTCTGCCCTAGCTTTAGCTTTTTTGGTTGCAACCTCAACTACCATGGGGTCTGCTTGCTTTGGTGCCAACTCTTTCAGCTCTAACCCACTTCTAGTAGTGAATGCATTCACCTGCTTTGGATTTGTGTCAGTATCACCTGGAAGACTACCCTGTGGTCTTATATTTTTTGCTCTAGCTAGCTGCCCCATTTGCTTTTCTAAATTTTGTATGTCAGTTTGCTGATCTTTGGCAGTTGCTTCATACTTACCTTGGTTTTCCATGATCATCTTCATCATGTCCTCTTTGTTGCTAGGCACAACCGCAGGCTTGTTGTTTCCAGCAAACTGTTGATTCTGTCCTTGTGGCCTGAATTGATTCTGGCCTAGGTTGTTCCCATATGACAAATATTCCACAAGTTTACATTATATGCATTACCATAATTCTGATTTCCACCTCTCTGAGCATACCCAACAAAGTTCACAAAATCCAGATTTGCTGCGCAATCTTTCTATAGATGGTCTCCCCCACAAGTATCACAAAACTGAAGAGTTGCTGGCTGTACTGCATTAACATGTGCCTTACTATTCCCAAGAGCTAACTTGTTGAGAATCGTAGCTATGTTACTCGTTTGATTAGCCATAGGCTCCACCTTGGCAAATAAAGCCGTGTTGGAATCTACTTCAAGAATTTTGGCTACCTTCTTAGGTGTGGCTCTGCTAACATCACCATTCCATTACGAATTACTTTGTGCCATCCACTGCAGATGAGTATACAACTGATCATATGTCTTCTTAAGTGCTTGCTCGTCTGCTGCACAATCTAGTAGAATCTTCGAATGAGGCTCAAGCCCTTCAATGAATGTGTGTACCAACACCTCATTGGTCTGTTGATGATGAGGGCATGCCACAAGGAGGGCCTTGAATCTCTCCCAAGATGTGTAGAGATTTTCACCATCTTTCTGCTTGAAACTCAAAATCTTGCTCCTCAGCTTGGCAGTCTTCTCAGATGGAAAGAAACGCATCAAGAATTTCTGGCCAAATCATCCCTTGAGGTGATGGAGTTTGGTGGTTCCACTTTCAACCATCTCCTTGCTTCCCTAAGTAGAGAGAATGGAAACAATGTCAGCCTCACATAGTCCTCGTCGACCCCAGTTGGTATGAACGTATAACTAATTTCCAGAAAATTTTGGATATGCTGCTATGGGTCCTCGTGTGATAAGACTGTGAAATGACTATTGGTGTGCAAAAGTTGCATTATACTCTGTTTGAGCTCAAAACAACCGCCCGGTATGAGTTTCTGGATGCTGTTGGTAACATTAGTCACGAGTGGGATTTCCACATCGCGCACTGGCCTTGGTGCTGCCATTTCTGCGAGAACAACTTCTTGTTGTTCAACTAACTAGATTGTCTCCTCAGCCACCTCCTGAAACTTGATAGGATAAAGTGCTGCTTCCCTTCTCCTTTGATGGAATAATCATTCAGGTTCAGGGTGTGGCTCTACCAAGTCTTTCTTCCTTTCCAGCTTGTTGAGAGTTCAAAGTTTGTACCTGCAGATTTTACCAAATGCTAAGATCAAGTTGTCAATACTTGAATAATAAAGCCGTATAAGAAAAGTTAGAAATTTGCTAATTTCTAAGTCCCCGGCAATGGCGCCAAAAACTTGTTAGGCGATTTCCCACTCACACGCAAGTGTACGTGGTCGTCCAAGTAATAGAGTCTGGTTAGTCTGGATATCATACCCAAGAGACTTATGACTTAGGAAATGTTCCACTTCGTTCGTATACAGCTAAAATACACAAGTATGAAAGTAACTAAAATATGATTTTATAGTAATTGACGAATTAAAGTAAATTGACAGAATGAATTACAAATAAGTAATGATTTTGTTGGTTCCAAGTTTAGAGAGAATTCCAGGGTTACAACTTTATTATGCAATCCTAAGTAGTAATTACTTGAATCGACTTGTTCGTTCACCTAGTTGGTGATTCTGGGGTTGATATTACAACTATGGTCTCTCGAGCCTCTAGTTGCCTATTCAAAATAGCATCAAAACTGCATCATTGAGAAGGGATGTGACATCTTATTTTAAAAGCATTTATATTTCTTCCCGTATGAAACAAGCAAGGCGTTCTAGGTATATCTCTATCCTAGTCGCTAACATACCCTTTAATTTACAAAAGAGAGGTCTTGCTCCTTATATTCCTCGATCTACCTTGTTGATTCTTCTCTCGAGTTCACAACAAGGTTATAAATTTATTTTAATGGCGGCCAAGCATCAAAATACTAAACACAGGAATATAAGAGCAACTAATAATGGCAAACGAACAATCAATCCAACTTTATACTAAATATTCATGCGTTTGTAGCCGTAACCCCAGAACAAGGGTTCTTAGCCACTCATACTACTCAAAATGAAATATAATATTGTTTTTCATCCAAAGTTATGACTAAGAAAAGGAAGAAGAAAAGAAACCTAATGGTAAAATCTATTCCTGCCTCTTACTCTCTAAAAATATGACGGAACCCCTTCAAAAAATGCACAAGGTTCTATTTATAGGGTTTGGGAAATAACCCCTTTTCCTTCTAGAAATCGGACTAAAGAAAAACTAAAATTTCTGTTGGGATACTGGCTGGCGCGACGCGCCTGGGATGCGCTAAAACAGGCACCCAATAGTTTCACCTCTAGGGTGGCACACCTGCAGTGCACCTGGCTGCCCCTCTAGTAGTTTGGGCCTTGGGGCGGCGCGCCTGCAGTGCGCCAAGCTGCCCCTCGCTGCTCCAATTTTGTTTTCCTCTCTTTACGTGCTCCCGAACCTTCCGCTACCTTGCTTCCATGCTTTCTCTCTTCCATTTCGTCTTTCCATGGTTACTTTCCATGCCATTTCACCTACAAGTATCTAATCATGTGTCTTAGTGCAAAATATAGCAATTCAACTCAAAACACATAATATATAGTAAGTAATGTTTTTAAAGCATAAGGTAAACATGGGTAAAATATGATAAACGGGCATATAAATATGCCCAAGATCACCCTACCAGAGTGGCTTTTTTCCAAGATGATCCGAGCTCTGGTAGTTACTCCAACGAGGAAACATACTCACATATCAGATTCCCTTGAATTTTTATCCCTTTTATAACTCTTCTTTTCTCCTTGTTTCCTAGCATTTGACCCCTTTCGGGCTGTACTCTCGCTATTTATTTTGCGACCTAGTAGGATTTTGTGATATGTTGTGTTTATTCAGCTAATCTTAATCCTTTTTCTCTTTATTTATTGACATACTTGCTATGGTTGTTATCATTGTATAGTGTATCGTTCTCTCAGATAACTTTCCTCATATTGGAATCCATTACCTTTTTATATCTTGTATTTGATGGTTGGCTGTGGATGCTAATCGGTTTTTATCACAACATTCTCTCCAAACCCATCCCCTTCTTCAGTAGGCTGAGCTCTTTGCCCGAAGGGCATGATGTGCCGGAGCATGGGGCCTCTTTGCCCTGGCTTCTTCATTTTTCACATTAATTTTTTTTCTTATATATATATTATTTATTTATAGCATGCTTTATGGATGTTGGTAGCCGGCGTCCTCTTGGTGAGGTTTTTGCCTTTGTCATTTTTGTAAGTTAGGACGTCTCCTAATTACTTTGAATGCCAAGGTCCTTTGGGTGGTCGCAAGTCCCTTTATGAGGTTTTGACCGTTCCAATCGTAGGGTGCGCACATAAGAAAAAAGAAAATAGACTTTTTATTGAGCTACGTCAAAACCCCAAATTACAAAGAAAATAAGTTTCTGGGCGCTCCCAAGTATGATGGTCATTTTTCATCATTTAACTATTTTTTCTCCTGCACTTCCTGGCTCCTACCTCATTAAAAACCTCACCGGCCAAAATTCTAAAAGGGATAAAAAATCGATCGTAGGGAAAAAGAGTGTAGGTCTTGCCAAGGGTACCCTTTGTTAATAATAGTATCTCTTCAAGTGGATCACATTCTAGTTATTGTGTTGCTGGTTTCCTTGGAGGTCGGCCAACTCATATGATCCCTTCCCGGCTATGTCGGTACTTTGATATGGCCCTTCCCACTCAGAGCCCAACTTTTCTTTATGCGGATTCCTTGTGATCAAGGTTACTTACCTTAACACCATGTCCCCGACATTGAAATGCCAAAGCTTGGCCTTTCGGTTATAATATCTCTCTGTCCGTTGTTTTTGGCGCCAAGATGAACCTTCCACTGTTCTTGCAGTAGGTTAAGGTTCCCTCTGAGTACCTCATCATTGGATTCCTTGGTGGCTTCTGAGTATCGGTGACTTAGTTCACCTACTTCAACAAGTATTAGTGCTTTTGATCTATATACTAAAGAGAAAGGGGTTTTTGTTGTGTTCAACTTGACGGTCGTGTGATATACCCATAATGCCCTTGGCAACTCCTCCACCCAACAAATAAGTAATGATTTTGTTGGTTCCAAGTTTAGAGAGAATTCCAGGGTTACAACTTTATTATGCAATCCTAAGTAGTAATTACTTGAAATGACTTGTTCGTTCACCTAGTTGGTGATTTCGGGGTTGATATTACAACTATGGTCTCTCGAGCCTCTAGTTGCCTATTCAAAATAGCATCAAAAGTACATCGTTGAGAGGGGATGTGACATCTTATTTTAAAAGCATTTATATTTCTTCCCATATGAAACAAGCAAGGCGTTCTAGGTATATCTCTATCCTAGTCGCTAACATACCCTTTAATTTACAAAAGATAGGTCTTGCTCCTTATATTCCTCGATCTACCTTGTTGATTCTTCTCTCGAGTTCACAACAAGGTTATAAATTTATTTTAATGGTGGCCAAGCATCAAAATACTAAACACAGGAATATAAGAACAACTAATAATGGCAAATGAACAATCAATCCAACTTTATACTAAATATTCATGCGTTTGTAGCCGTAACCCCAGAACAAGGGTTCTTAGCCACTCATACTTCTCAAAATGAAATATAATATTGTTTTTCATCCAAAGTTATGAGTAAGAAAAGGAAGAAGAAAAGAAACCTAATGGTAAAATCTATTCCTGCCTCTTGCTCTCTAAAAATATGACGGAACCCCTTCAAAAAATGCACAAGGTTCTATTTATAGGGTTTGGGAAATAACCCCTTTTCCTTCTTGAAATCGGACTAAAGAAAAACTAAAATTTCTGTTGGGATACTGGCTGGCGCGGCGCGCCTTGGATGCGCTAAAATAGGCACCCAATAGTTTCACCTCTAGGGTGGCGCACCTGCAGTCCGCCTGGCTGCCCCTCTAGTAGTTTGGGCCTTGGGGCGGCGCGCCTGCAGTGCGCCAAGCTGCCCCTCGCTGCTCAAATTTTGTTTTCCTCTCCCGAACCTTCCGCTACCTTGCTTCCATGCTTTCTCTCTTCCATTTCGTCTTTCCATGGTTACTTTCCATGCCATTTCACCTACAAGTATCTAATCATGTGTCTTAGTGCAAAATATAGCAATTCAACTCAAAACACACAATATATAGTAAGTAATGTTTTTAAAGCATAAGGTAAACATGGGTAAAATATGATAAACGGGCATATAAATATGCCCAAGATCACCCTGCCAGAGTGGCTTTTTTCCAAGATGATCCGAGCTCTGGTAGTTACTCCAACGAGGCAACATACTCACATATCAGATTCCCTTGAATTCTTATCCCTTTTATATCTCTTCGTTTCTCCTTGTTTCCTAGCATTTGACCCCTTTCGGGCTGTACTCTCGCTATTTATTTTGCGACCTAGTTGGATTTTGTGATATGTTGTGTTTATTCAGCTATTCTTGATCCTTTTTCTATTTATTTATTGACATGCTTGCGATGGTTGTTATCATTGTATAGTGTATCATTCTCTCAGATAACTTTCCTCATATTGGAATCCATTACCATTTTATATCTTGTATTTGATGGTTGGCTGTGGATGCTAATCGGTTTTTATCACAACATTCTATCCAAACCCATCCCCTTCTTCAGTAGGCTGAGCTCTTTGCCCGAAGGGCATGATGTGCCGGAGCATAGGGCCTCTATGCCCTGGCTTCTTCTTTTTTCACATTAATATTTTTTCTTATATATATATTATTTATTTATAGCATGCTTTATGGATGTTGGTAGCCGGCGTCCTCTTGGTGAGGTTTTTGACTTTGTCATTTTTGTAAGTTAGGACGTCTCCTAATTACTTTGAATGCCAAGGTCCTTTGGATGGTCGCAAGTCCCTTTATGAGGTTTTGACCATTCCAATCGTAGGGTGCGCACATAAGAAAAAAGAAAATAGACTTTTTATTGAGCTACATCAAAACCCCAAATTACAAAGAAAATCAGTTTCTGGGCGCTCCCAAGTATGATGGTCATTTTTCATCATTTAACTATTTTTTCTCCTGCACTTCCTGGCTCCTACCTCATTAAAAACCTCACCGGCCAAAAACCTAAAAGGGATAAAAAAACGATCGTAGGAAAAAAAAGTGTAGGTCTTGCCAAGGGTACCCTTTGTTAATAATAGTATCTCTTCAAGTGGATCACATTCTAGTTATTGTGTTGCTGGTTGCCTTGGAGGTCGGCCAACTCATATGATCCCTTCCCGGCTATGTCGGTACTTTGATATGGCCCTTCCCACTCAGAGCCCAACTTTTATTTATGCGGATTCCTTGTGATCAAGGTTACTTACCTTAACACCATGTCCCCGACATTGAAATGCCAAAGCTTGGCCTTTCGGTTATAATATCTCTCTGTCCGTTGTTTTTGGCGCTAAGAGGAACCTTCCACTATTCTTGCAGTAGGTTAAGGTTCCCTATGAGTACCTCATCATTGGATTCCTTGGTGGCTTCTGAGTATTGGTGACTTAGTTCGCCTACTTCAACAAGTATTAGTGCTTTTGCTCTATATACTAAAGACAAAGGGGTTTTTGTTGTGTTCAACTTGACGGTCGTGTGATATGCCCATAATGCCCTTGGCAACTCCTCCACCCAACAAATAAGTAATGATTTTGTTGGTTCCAAGTTTAGAGAGAATTCCAGGGTTACAACTTTATTATGCAATCCTAAGTAGTAATTACTTGAATCGACTTGTTCGTTCACCTAGTTGGTGATTCCGGGGTTGATATTACAACTATGGTCTCTCGAGCCTCTAGTTGCCTATTCAAAATAGCATCAAAACTACATCGTTGAGAGGTGATGTGACATCTTATTTTAAAAGCATTTATATTTCTTTCCGTATGAAACAAGCAAGGCGTTCTAGGTATATCTCTATCCTAGTTGCTAACATACCCTTTAATTTACAAAAGAGAGGTCTTGCTCCTTATATTCCTCGATCTACCTTGTTGATTCTTCTCTCGAGTTCACAACAAGGTTATAAATTTATTTTAATGGCGGCCAAGTATCAAAATACTAAACACAGGAATATAAGAACAACTAATAATGGCAAACGAACAATCAATCCAACTTTATACTAAATATTCATGCGTTTGTAGCCGTAACCCCAGAACAAGGGTTCTTAGCCACTCATACTACTCAAAATGAAATATAATATTGTTTTTCATCCAATGTTATGACTAAGAAAAGGAAGCCTAATGGTAAAATCTATTCCTGCCTCTTGCTCTCTAAAAATATGACGGAACCCCTTCAAAAAATGCACAAGGTTCTATTAATAGGGTTTGGGAAATAACCCCTTTTCCTTCTTGAAATCGGACTAAAGAAAAACTAAAATTTCTGTTGGGATACTGGCTGGCGCGGCGCGCCTGGGATGCGCTAAAACAGGCACCCAATAGTTTCACCTCTAGGGTGACGCACCTGCAGTGCGCCTGGCTGCCCCTCCAGTAGTTTGGGCCTTGGGGCGGGGCGCCTGCAGTGCGCCAAGCTGCCCCTCGCTGCTCCAATTTTGTTTTCCTCTCTTTACGTGCTCCCGAACCTTCCGCTACCTTGCTTCCATGCTTTCTCTCTTCCATTTCATCTTTCCATGGTTACTTTCCATGCCATTTCACCTACAAGTATCTAATCATGTGTCTTAGTGCAAAATATAGCAATTCAACTCAAAACACACAATATATAGTAAGTAATGTTTTTAAAGCATAAGGTAAACATGGGTAAAATATGATAAACGGGCATATAAATATGCCCAAGATCACCCTGCCAGAGTGGCGTTTTTCCAAGATGATCCGAGCTCTGGTAGTTACTCCAAAGAGGCAACATACTCACATATCAGATTCCCTTGAATTTTTATCCCTTTTATATCTCTTCTTTTCTCCTTGTTTCCTAGCATTTGACCCCTTTCGGGCTGTACTATCGCTATTTATTTTGCGACTTAGTTGGATTTTGTGATATGTTGTGTTTATTCAGCTATTCTTAATCCTTTTTCTCTTTATTTATTGACATGCTTGCGATGGTTGTTATCATTGTATAGTGTATCGTTCTCTCAGTTAACTTTCCTCATATTGGAATCCATTACCATTTTATATCTTGTATTTGATGGTTGGCTGTGGATGCTAATTGGTTTTTATCACAACATTCTCTCCAAACCCATCCCCTTCTTCAGTAGGCTGAGCTCTTTGCCCGAAGGGCATGATGTGCCGGAGCATGGGGCCTCTCTGCCCTGGCTTCTTCATTTTTCACATTAATTTTTTTTCTTATATATATATTATTTATTTATAGCATGCTTTATGGATGTTGGTAGCCGGCGTCCTCTTGGTGAGGTTTTTGCCTTTGTCATTTTATAAGTTAGGACGTCTCCTAATTACTTTGAATGCCAAGGTCCTTTGGGTGGTCGCAAGTCCCTTTATGAGGTTTTGACCGTTCCAATCGTAGGGTGCGCACATAAGAAAAAAGAAAATAGACTTTTTATTGAGCTACGTCAAAACCCCAAATTACAAAGAAAATAAGTTTCTGGGCGCTCCCAAGTATGATGGTCATTTTTCATCATTTAACTATTTTTTCTCCTGCACTTCCTGGCTCCTACCTCATTAAAAACCTCACCGGCCAAAATTCTAAAAGGGATAAAAAATCGATCGTAGGGAAAAAGAGTGTAGGTCTTGCCAAGGGTACCCTTTGTTAATAATAGTATCTCTTCAAGTGGATCACATTCTAGTTATTGTGTTGCTGGTTTCCTTGGAGGTCGGCCAACTCATATGATCCCTTCCCGGCTATGTCGGTACTTTGATATGGCCCTTCCCCCTCAGAGCCCAACTTTTCTTTATGCGGATTCCTTGTGATCAAGGTTACTTACCTTAACACCATGTCCCCGACATTGAAATGCCAAAGCTTGGCCTTTCGGTTATAATATCTCTCTGTCCGTTGTTTTTGGCGCCAAGAGGAACCTTCCACTGTTCTTGCAGTAGGTTAAGGTTCCCTCTGAGTACCTCATCATTGGATTCCTTGGTGGTTTCTGAGTATCGGTGACTTAGTTCGACTACTTCAACAAGTATTAGTGCTTTTGCTCTATATACTAAAGAGAAAGGGGTTTTTGTTGTGTTCAACTTGACGGTCGTGTGATATGCCCATAATGCCCTTGGCAACTCCTCCACCCAACATCCTTTGGCATTCTCTAACCTTTTCTTTAAGCTAAGCAACACCATTTTGTTCGTAGATTCTGCCTGGCCGTTGGCATTAGGGTGATAAGATGTCAAAGTGATGCGCCTTATCTTTAATCCTGCCAGAAATTTCGTCACTTTGGTCCCTGCGAATTGTGACCATTGTCGCATGTTATCTCTTATGGTATTCCAAATCTACAGATTATATAATCCTATATAAAGCTTATGACCTCGCGCTCTCAGATCTTCTTGTATGCTTCAGCTTCTACCTATTTGGAGAAGTAATCCGTCATTATTAGCAAAAAGCTGACTTGCCCTAGAGCGGGTAGCAAAGGTCCCATAATGTCCATTCCCCACTTCATGAAAGGCCAGGGAGAGGTGACGACATGCAATCTTTCTCTCGGGTGATGGAGCTTGTGGATGAACTATTGGTATTTGTCACACTTCTCAACAAACCTTTTGGTATATCCTTTCATAGTTGGCTAAAAGTAGCCTGCCCACATGATTTTGTGCCCGAGCAAGTCTGCTCTGGAGTGGTTTTTGCATGTTCCATCATAAATCTCTCTCATCACGTACTCGGTATCTCCGGGCCCTAAACACTTCACAAGTGGCCCCATGTATAATGTCCTATAAAGGTTTCCATTCACTAGGCAATACCTACCCATTTTTGTTAGTAGTGCTCGAGACGCCTTTGCATCAGTGGGCAATGCACCATCCTTCAAATATTTGACAAAAGCGCTTCTCCAATCCCATAAATAGCTGGTATATTTCACTTCTCCTCACTCCGGGGCTTCTAGTGCTGAATATAATAGCTGTACTATGGCCCCTTTTGCAACATTATCTGCATTGGTTGCTGACCCCAAAGTGGCTAGTGCATTCGCCTTCTCATTCTTTCTTCGGGGGATCTGTTCCAGGTTTCACCTATGAAAATGAGATAAATGATCTTGCACTTTAGCAGCATACTTCATCATGCATTTTTCGTTCGTGTTGAAAGCCTCCTTGATTTGGTTCACCACCAATTGTGAATTACAGAATACATCAACTACTTATGCACCCATGTTCCGTGCTAGACCTAGACCTACAAGGAGGGCCTCATACTCGACCTCATTGTTAGTCATGGGATGCAACTGATTACCTGCCTCAACCTCCCTCTTAGGAGTTACTAAGACTATACCGAGGCTCGTTCCTTTTTCATTGGAAGCCCTATTTATGAACTGGGTCCACATACCAGATTGGTTCCCCGCAGCTAGGATTGCCTCCTTTTTGAACTGGAGGGTCATATTTGGGCTGAAAGTAGCTACAAAATCCAATAATGCCTAGGACTTGATAGTCGTTATGGTCCTGTACTAGCTATCGAACTCGCTCAACTCGACTGCCTATTTGGCTATCCAACCTGACAACTCTGGCTTGTAGAGCACGTTCCGAAGTGGATACGTCGTGACTACCGATATAGGGTGACAGTGAAAATATGACCATAACTTTCGAGCGGCTTCCACTAAAGCTAGAGTGAGCTTCTCCAAGTGGGAGTATCAAGTTTCTTCACTAATTAAACTTTTACTAACATAATAAGTAGGAAATTGCATAACTTTTCTTCCCAGACTAGTACGATACTGACCGCCACTTCCACTGTGGCCAGGTACAGAAGTAATGACTCACTTTTATTTAGCTTTGACAGCAAAGGCAGGCTTGGAAAGTAAGACTTCAGCTCTCTTAAGGCCTGCTGACACTTCAAAGTCCATTCAAAATCCATGTTCTTTCCCAACAACAAGAAGAATCAATGACACCATTCCTAAGATCTTGATATGAATCAGCTCAAGGTGGCGAGCTATCCTGTGAGTCTTTGTACAGACTTTATTTTGTCTAGTATCTTCGATATATCTTTGATAGCCTTTATCTTGTCGGGGTTCACTTCTATCCCCTTGTTAGACATAAGGAAACCTAAGAATTTCCCATACCCCACCTCAAAAGTGAATTTTTTAGGGTTTAGCTTCATGTTGTATTTTCTCAACACAGCGAACACCTCGTTGAGATGTGGCACGTAACCTCAAGATTCTTGCGATTTCATGAGCATATCATTAATGTAGACTTCCATAATTTACCCTATCTGCTTCTCAAAAATCTGGTTGACCAAATGCTGATAGGTAGCACCTGCATTTGTAAAACCAAATGACATCACATTATAATAGAATCTATCATGGTTAGTTCAAAAAGATGTTTTCTCCTGGTCCACCCGATCCATGCAGATCTGGTTATAGCCAGAGTAGGCATCAAGGAAGCTCATGATTTCACACCTGGCCTAACATCAATCATACGATCAATGTTTGAGACGGGGAAAAAGTCTTTAGGACAGGCTTTGTTTAAGTCATTAAAGTCTATACACATTTTGAACTTGTCCAATTTTTTGGGCACCACCGTAACATTTGCCAACCATGCATGGTACTTTACTTCTCGGATAGAAACTATCCCGAGCAGTGAAACCACCTCTTCTTTGATGAACTTTTCCTTTTCCATCGAGATCAATCATCACTTCTGCTGTACTGGGGAACATTTGGGTCTATTCTGAGTTTGAGCATTGCCACCTTGAGAGTGATACCTGTAATGTCAAGATGGGATCAGGCAAAGCAATCAGAATTATCTCTAAGGAATTTAAGGTAAGTGGGTTTGAGCAAAGGACTAAGCCTCGAGCCCAGGTATACCTTTTTCTCAGGACAGCCAGGGAAGAGAGAGATCTGGTTGAGTTCTTTTGCCGTGCTTTTTATCTGTGATGACCTATTTTATCGTTATGCTGAAATAAGGCATAAGTACCCAACTAGAAAAGCCCCTAAGGTGAGAATTGAAAATCTCAGGCTAGGGTGAGCTTAGATGAAATTATAGAGTGCTATGCCTTAGAGGTGATTCATGTTTCATGTTTCATGTGATGTTGTATGGTAGTGTGATGTCTATTTTGAGTAGCCAACTCTCATAAGGTTATACAGGAAGTTTTGGGATGAGAATCAGAGTCATAAAACCCTAGATATGATAGTTGTTGTGTCGGAAATAATTTATGGTATCTATAAAATAACGTGCATTGTGAAATAAGGGCTTGGGAACAATAACACCTTGTTCTATAAATTTTCATTCATAGTAATAAATGATACCTCATCATGACGGACACTGATCCTTATAGCGATGAATCATCGCAACAAAGAGTCGTCCATCGCTACAAGAAAATGGTTTAGTATATCTGTATGTTCTGCAATTTTCTAAGTTATTTCCCTCATTATTCTATTCCATTCTAGAGCTCCAAGAAGTGGGTTTTCCAAGAAAACTAGGGTAATCTTCAGCATTTGAGGTAAGTAATTCATAGAATTCTTCATTTACTGATAATTAATCTTCCTTAGACCTTGAGAGAAGGATTAATGGTGAAATTCTTATATTTAAGCCCTAGAAGTATGAACTTAGTGAAGAACCCTATGGGTAGGTGTAAAATCACCTAGTATTGGTCCTACGATGTGTCTTTTAAATTCCTAGCATGAAATTAGTTATTTTTAACTTGATTAAAGTTAATGGGGAATCTTGGGTTCCATAAAGGTGAAACCTTTAGGAATGAAAATGATGGAAAAGATATGAACTTGGTTAGAAACCTTTGGTTATTGATTCTATGAACGTAATAGATTTGATTGGCGATTAATTGACCCTTGAGGAATGCTAAGAACCTCGTTTAATGGGTAGAATTATTAGGTTTGATTCTTAAGGCCTAAAATGAAGGGTAGATGATTAACTACTCCTATATTATTATTGTTTATAGAATTTGATCACTCTGAGGATTTAAGGAGAGGCAAGACCATTGTGAATTATCTTGTCGGTGTTGATTCTTCACTCGAGGTAGGTTATAGTTTGAATTGGAGTTAAGACTCACTTTAGTTCATGTTATGTAGTGGAGGAGTGTAACTTGTGTGGTTGGTCTTTGGACGTGGTTGAATTATGTGTGTTTTTCCTGTTATGCTTGTATGAATACACTAGATGAATAGGAAGTAATAAGAGAACTGAAATGGCTAAGTGTAATAGTGTCTTGTGCACTGAATGTATTTGAGAGAAATAGGTTGGAGAGCTTAGTTATATAGATGTTGAGGTTGATACAATTTCTATGGATCAAATACCGTACCGATATGGTACATAGGGTCCCCAGTAGGTTATGGCTAGTGGGCAGACATAAGATCCATAGCACATGTGTACACTCTTTTACCTTTTTTTGTATTATTGTACTTCTTTCTATAGTGAATTGTCTGAGAACTGAGGTGAGAACTAGAGACACAGGTGATATAAGTTAAGATTTATAGACATAGTGATATGTGAGGTAATTTTGAAAGTGGCCACTCCTTTCCCTCTTATGATGATATTCTGTGAATTCTTAACTTGAGATTATTGCTGTTGTATTAACTTGAAAAGACTATCTGATGATTGATTATGTTCTAAGTGTTGAAGTTCTACTACTTGTTATATGTATTGCTACTTTCATGTTATATTATTGGGTCGGCCTATGATACCACTAGTACATAATGTGTTGTATTGATACTATCCTGTGCTTTTTTTTATTGAGTGTAGATCGTGTTCCAGAAGCTAAGACGTAACCTCCATTAGAGTAGAGATATTGACCACTGATCCCAGGGTGAGCACTACATCTAAAGCTGCCATGGATCCTCCACGAGTTACTGTCCTTCTTCCGAACAATGGAACTCTCTTACAGTAATGACCCTCTAGGTCATTTACCCTATTTTCATACTTTTTTTGCATTTTGTGCTTTTTTGTAGTGTCTACAGGTCATTTATGACTTATCGGAACTGAGGGTTCGATGCCTGGGCCATTCGTTAGGTCGTTATGACCATTTCCTTGTTTTAGAACTTAAACTTAGAATTTTTTTGACTTTGGTCAACTTTTTTGGTAAACGCACTCAAAATCAAATTTTAATAGTTCCATTGGCTCCGGAATGGGGATTTTGGTCTAGTGGGACCCTTAGTCTGGGTCAGGTTGCTTTTGGTTTGGCTTTGTGTTATTTTCTATGTTTTCAAGCCAGTTTGGCTTATCGGGTTGACTTGGGTCAACATTCAGAGAAGACGGTCTCGGATGGAAATTCCGTCAGCGCTTTTTGCTCTAGAATGTCAACTTTGGGCTAGTGGAACCTTTGGTTTGGGTCCCGAGGCTTCCAAACTTGTTTTGGGCCATTGAGTTTCATTTTGAAAGAGTTGGACAAAAGTTGGTTTTGGGCGTGGGACCCACTTTTTGCCTAATTAACCTCCGATGGGATTTTTGTCAATTCCATTGAGTCCAGAATGCTATTTTAGTTGAGTAGCTCAGCTTGTTTTTATTCGCGGGAGCCCAGATGCATCCCCGGGGGTCCATTCGCTTCAAAGTTGTCTAAAGACTTGGCTGTAGCAGCAGCTGTTGCTGGTATGGTTCCACGGCGGGCGCCTGGATGCACCTGCGCTAGCCTATGCGTGCCTGCGCGCCTGGCTGGGCTGGCAGGGCAGCGCGCCTGCGGCGTCCTTGGCGCTATGGCTCGGCTGCTCCTGCGGTGCCTGGGCGCTATGGTGTGTCCGCGCCTGGGCGCTGGCAGCATTTAAGCTGGCCACCCTTTTGAAAAATCAATCATTCCACCCTCTTCCTCAACTCGTTTTCTCCATTAAATCTTGAGCTCCAACCTCCAAATTCAACTCCAGCTTTACCCTAGGCGTGGTGGTGATTGTTGTTCTGGCCCTTGATTATTTATTGCCTCTAAAGTGGTACGTTTCCGCCCTTGAAAATCCTTAATCCTCCATTTTTATTTCTCTTGAACTAGTAAGACTTCGGGGCTATTTTGAGCCCCGAAATGAGTTTTGTTCGCACTCACCTTTTCCGAAATGAGTTTCGTTCGCACTCACCTTTTGAGCACGGGTTCCTTAACCCGTTGCCAGCATAATTGTGAATTTTATTTTCTATTTCATTGCACGAGCCCCGAGGGTCATTTTACGACCCAAATTTTGGCCCGTATAGCAATATGGGTGTCATTCTTCTTGTCTTGACACCTGGATTATGTTTGTGATAGCGTGGCAGCTTTTCGAGGCTATTTTGAAAGGAAAGGCACACATGTGACGGTTCATGCTTGTGGTTCGGGCCCAAGGTAGGTTACGATTTATTTTCCTAGACTAAGCTTAGTTAGGTTTTATATTATATATGTTACCAGAATGTTAGGTTGGACCTTAGGTTAGAATTAGGCTTAGATTATGTTACTTGTATTATTTTGGCCATTTCAGATCATAAATTAGAATTATTCATGCTATCCTTAGTCTAGGAGCTCGTAGTATTGTTGTGGCTAGCATAGAATCCTTAGTATGATTTTAGGAGGTTTTAGAGGCAGAGTATATGCCTGTGGTTGTTTTCATTGTAATTTTCCCATTATTCCGCCTTATTATCGGTCGTGTGTGTAACTCATGTGGGCCTGAGGTCGTAGCTTGGATTTGGAGAGAATTCCAGGTCAGTTCTCTTGATTTGGAGAGTGTTTTACCCTGTTTTGCCTTGTTGTGTGCTATTTTCTCTAATTATGGATATTTCATGCTTATACTACATTGCATATCATCGATACAGAAAAAAAAGGTGTTTCAAAGGTTTTTAGTTCAAACTTGAGGTTCACTTTGGCTACTATGATTTTTGTAGTTTAAATGAGTTATCTGGAGTTGTACTATGGATTTTGGAAGGAAAAAGGGAACACACTAATTTATGCATATTTATAGTCCGATGCGATATTTCGGACCCTCAATGCAGTATTCTGGATTTTTACTTCCCATTTACATACATATAAATATGCATAGTCTGATGCAGTATTTCGGTCGTCCAATGCGGTATTCTGGTTTTATACTATTATGCATTTATATATTTCATCATCTCCCATTACATTGTTTTGACTTTGGTGCATTTGGGGTGTCGGTTGATTTAGGAGTGATTTGGTTATTATTTCATTTTGGTTGTTTTGGTTGGTTCTATTTTCAGTTTTATAACTAGATTTAGGTTGATCTCTGTATATTTGTGTACTTTCCTGGATACCCATTGCTTTGGTACTCATACTACACTCTGCATCTTTTTTTGGATGCAACACTGTAATGACCCTTTCGGTCATTTCCACGTATAAGTTTTGAAGTCAAGCAAGTCGGCAAAAGTTATCGTAGGTTCTTTAATAAATTTTCTGAACTTTGAGTAAAATGTCTCTGGGCTTTTCTCCCAATATATAAAGAGTTAGAAGTCCCCCGAAATACCAAATCGAAGGTCTACGAGTCTAGTTTCCAACGCACAAAACCTCACGTCCAACTAATCTCGGAGTAAAAAGTTATGACTGTTTTACCGCGGACTGTCTGGCAGAAAATGGGTTGCGAAACGGGTCGCGAACCGGGTCGGGTTAAACTCGATTTAAGCCTCAACTTCACGTTTTAAAACGCCATTTCAGTTCCGAAACAGTGATAAAACATAAGGGAGGATCCCGAGAGAATTCTTGAGTATCAAAATCGTGCGATTGGTGAATTACGAGCCTAAGCTTAAGAATTTTATTAGCATCGCGCGTGTAATTGAAAATATTTTATTTAAAAGTTGAATTTGGTAAAAATTATATTATTATTACCTTTCCAAAATATTTTAAAGGTTTATGAAAAATATTTTTGTTACGATATAATTGTATATGTATTTATTTTACAAAGTTTTTATACATTGTAATATTTTAACGGAGATAGTAAATTTAGTGTGTTGAAATTTATTATTATAATATAGTAGGTTTTATTCGAAATAATTTTCTAATGATTATGGTATATTCAAAAATTATATTTATTTTACCACGAATTTATTCAATACCCGAGTACGTACGTAGCAGGGATCCACCTATCATTAATTAGATAAGGGGAGGTGTGGTGTTGACACACACCCCCCCACGTGGAAGCCAACTGATGTGGTAGGCAATTGCTGCCAAACTTAAATCATTTGGAGCAAATTGCAAAGGCAATTGCTGCCTAACTTACATTATACTTCTTGGGTATGTAATTTTGGTGCAAAACTCCACTGTGTATCATTCTTTTGTCACGTTAAAGGTTGGTTCCAATAAGCAAGATCTTGATAATTTATTGGATCACCGAAAAGAAAATCGATTATCTACGTCAAGTTATTCAAGCCTAATTTCGAGTTCGATTTCATTTTGGAGCTTTCTCGGAGAGGTTCAAGCTTGTCGTCGGACGACAGGTAGGTTACGATTTATTTTCCCTAGACTCCGCATATATAGATTAAAATTATATTAATGGGCATCCTTGGGTTGGATTATTAGGTTGGCACCACAGACCTCGACCGCTTTATTCATGTCCGCCTACTTTTGTTTCTCCGTTGCTTGTAGTACTTGACGATATATTTTATTTACCCTTGTGGTCCTGTGAGGCCTTGTTGACTCTGGAACATAGAAGGTGGGATTTTGGGAATGTCCGCGAGTCCCAGGCATAAAATTATCCTTCTAGGCTGGTTATGCTTGCTGAGTAGCTGTGGGCCTGTGCAGGGTCGATAGGTTGATTGTGAGCTGCTGGGCAGCTATTGTGTGTGATCATACCATTTCCATGCATATAAAGAGGTTTTATCCATGTTTTACTATGGTTTTGGCTTCGGGCCTACTGACACTATTTTCTAAACCTTGCATGGCCCCGGGGGCCCGTTTTTAATGGAAATAATTTGGAAATGGTTTGATTTGACTTGTGAGTATTCTTGGTAAAAGAAAGTAAATTATGTTTTAAATCATCAGTTTTACGATTAACGCTAGACTCGGCGGGGCCGGAGTGCTAGTTGAGTTTTCTTGTTACTTGAGATGATTTTTAGCCTCGGTCGGACCGAGCACCTGAGATGACTTTCTACTGTTTAGACCCGGTTATGCCCGGGCACCCTTGGAGGGGTTTTTGAGATATTTTCCTACTACTTTAGTCCTGGACAGGGTCTGGGCATGCATATTCTAGACTGGGTCTCTATCTTGATACCGGACTTACTTCCGGATGATATGTTGTGATACTGAGTTTTAGTATGGGGTCTGGGCCCTCCATGGACCTTGGATGATATGTTGTGATACTGAGTTTTAGTATGGGGTCTGGGCCCTCCATGGACCTTGCCATCCGGGCCAGGGGCTTTGGGCTGCGTGTGCCGAGGAGGGTAATACGATGGAGTAAGGTAATACGGGCAGTGTCCTTCCATGGAACCTACCTGCTGGGGCCGGATCGGGCGCCGGAGGAGGTACATCAGAGATACCATTTCAACTTGAGATCTTCATGCATCATATCATTCATTGTTTGAGGCTCCACTCTTGTTTGTTGTTTGTTGATTGTACGCTCCGGTAGTATGGGATGCCGGAGGGTTTGTTTTCACTTGTTTGTGTTCCTCGGTTGTATGGGCGGCCGGGGAACTGTAGGTAGACTTTTGCTATTTACTTACAGAATTGTTCTCTATTATAGATAAGTATGAGATTGGTATGAATAGTTGAGTTTGATCCATGTCTCTGAGCATGCCTATTATTACTCTTTCTCTCTTCTTTCTACTCTTGAGGTTACCGGTATACCATCCATTTCGTAAACTTATTATGTATACACTGTTATTGCAAGGACCCCAGGTGCGTTATTTCTTACTTTCACATGTGCCTATGGTGTGTATATTCTGCTTACTGGCCTCACATGTGGTTCTGTTGATTTCCCTCTGGGCTAGTTCCTGTTTACCTTTTCGTTGATTTCTGTGACTACTTGCTTCTATTCTGTCTGTTACTACACTTTTATCTTATATGTGCCCAGTCGGCCTATGATACCTACTGGGTACCTTATGCTTCGCATTTGGTGCTCACCCCTACCCCCTGCATCTTTGGGTGCAGACCCTAGCGTGGGCCATCGCCGTTAGATCGCTGTGATTCGTGCTTGGAGATCTGTTGGGGACTACTTCAGACTGAGGGTGAGCTCTTGGCGATCGGAGCTTAGCTTTAGTTTATCTTTTGCTTCATGTACTCTATTACCATTCAGAACATCTGTATATATTGTTTTGGATTATTTGCACTCCGTGTATGTAGTTTGGCTCTATACTATGATACCAGGTCTTGGGGTTTGGTTTAGTTTTTGCATATGCATATATTTATATTCCTTTTATCTGTTCTCTTCGTCTTGTTCCCTTATTTGTTAGATAGTAGCCCATTGCTAGCTGTTCTGGGCTACAGGGATTGGTTCACCTACCGGGGGTTGTAGGTCCTATCGTGACCGAGAAATTGGGTCGTGACAAACACCTAGTACGAGCCACCCTCACTGATCCTCCCATCGTTCGAGGCCTATTGCAGTTCAGATCACGGTGAGCTCCCGACGCCTTGGAGACTTTATATGCTTTCTACATTGTATTTCTGTCTATATTTTGTAATTTGGATAGATAGAGTCTGTTGTATAGCTACTCCATACTTTAGTCGCTCTTGTACTAGTGACACCAGGTCCGAGTTGGTTCTAGTGTATGTTTTGTCTTTTCTGTCACTTTAGGGCCATCTTTTGTATATTTAGTACAGTTGGTATGTATATATGCTATTGGCCCTATCTACCTTATTTATGTCTCCCGCTTTACTTACTTTATCTTCTTTCATTGTCTTCCACATTGTTGGGTTTGGCTTGCCTACTGGGGGTTATGCAGGCACCATCATGGCCCGGTTTCGGATCGTGACACTTACTTTACTATTTTTAGTACTTATTGGATATCTTAGACTATGTTGGTTTAGAATTTTGGACGATGACTTTTAGTTCTTGGGGATGTTTTGGTTGTTGAATTATGCACTATTTCTTATATTATAATAGAGAACTACCATTTATTTACAATTCAGGTTGGTTTCCTTATTTACGCTTCTAAAATTGATTTAGTGTAAGACTAAGGTTTGGGTTGGTTGGTTCTCCCACTGAAGGATTAGTGTGGGTGCCAATCACGTCTTATTTATGTCGTGATAAAGTTGGTATCAAAGCTCCAAGTTTGTTGATCTCATCATACCAAAACGAGGCTAGTAGAGTCTTACGGAATAGTACATCGATGTCTGTACTTTTCTGCAGGAGGCTATAAGACTTTAGGAAACCTCAACTTCTTTCATTCCTTGTGCTATTACTTGATTCTAATTGGTATCTGGCAATTTAAATTGATATCTAACTCTTTCACTCTTATTTTTGCAGACGGTGAGAACACGTGCATTTGAGGTTAGAGCAGCAGTACCCAAGATATTTGTCGAGGCTGCGGTTCTTGGTAGGGGAAAAGTCATAGGTAGAGCCATAGGGTTAAGAGGAGGTGCGCCCATCAGGGGTAGAGCTCAAGCTGTAGCCTCAGCTTGTGAAAGGTCAGCATCTCCTCCTCTACAAGAGAATATCCCAAAAGTTATGGTAGATGAAGAGGTTAGAGTTGAGCATAATGAGGCTGCAGAACCGGTCAAGGGGACATGAGCGCACCAAGTTCATGGAGGTATATCGTAGGTCCCATTATTATATGAGGTAATCCAGTAAGTTTTGAGCTTCCTTAGCGGATTGGCAGGGGATGGGGATACTCCTGCAATTCCTGTTGTCCATCATCCGGTGATCCAGTATGCTGCAGCTGTGGCTCCACTATTAGACACTGCTTCTGAGAAGGTATGTTTCCACGACTGGTGACATGCCCTGTGATGACAGGTGGTGAACATGATCTCTTCTGCAAATTTGTGAAAATGAGGCCCCTAGCATTTCATGGATTGGAATCAGATGATGCCTATGAGTTCATCATAGACTGTCATGAGTGACTGCATAGAGTGCGCATTGTTTAGAGGCATGGGGTAGATTTCATTTCATTCCATTTTCAAGGAGATGCCAAGATGTGGCGTAGGGCATTTGTGGAGTGTAGGCCTACTGGAGTCCTCCCTGTGACTTGGAATCACTTCTATTAAGTCTTTCTAGAGAGGTATGTTCCCCGGACTTTGAGGGACATGAAAAATGATGAGTTCGCAAATATTGAGCAAGGTAGTTCTTATGTGGCTGCTTATGAGACTCGCTTCCATGCTTTGTCTTATTACTCATCTCAGTTGATTAATATAGAGGAAAAACAGATCTGCCATTTTGCGAAAGGTCTGAATACAAGGTTGTAGATCTTTGCCTTGCAGGTAGCATCTTCGGGTAAGTCGTTTCAAGAAGTTGTTGTGTTTGTAAAGAATGTTGAGAGGGTTAAACAAGAGAGTCAGGAAAGGATGGCTTCAAAAAAGTCCCGGTCTGGGGGCAATTACAGTGGGTAGTTCTCAAAGGGTCAGGTTTTACGGGGATACCCTGCACGCCCATTCGTTCATTGGTGCAGGTTTCTTGTGGGTGTCCATCAAGGACCAGTCAGCCTTCATCAGATTTCAGTGGGTATCTTACTCAGTCAGATCTAGCACAATGACCTACTTTTGACCGTGCCTATTATGAGTGTGGTGAGCTTGGTCACTTGAGGAGGAATTATCTCGACTTCGACAGGTAGCTCAGTAGCAGACTTCTAGAGCTCTGGTTTCAGCTGGTAGAGATAATGGTTATGACAGAGATCATCCCCATGGCTGGTAGGGTGGTCACACTGCAGGTAGAGGTGACACTCAGCCTAACTAAAGCAGTGGTAAATGAAGTAATCAACCCAACAAGGGTGGTGCACAGGTGGGTAATACGAATCACTTTTATGCTTTCTCGGGTAGACCAGAGGCAGAGGCAGAGGCTTTGATTTAGTTTGACCCTGAGTCTACCTTTTCTTATGTGTCTACTGGATTTTCTGAGAGTTTTGATATGTTATGTAAATCCCTTGATTTTTCCGTTACTATATTTACTGCAGTGGGGGATTATGTAGTTGTGGATAGGGTCTTCCGGGCTTGTCCTATCATATTTGTGGGGTGAGAGACCTTAGCTTATTTAGTGATCCTTGACATGGCAGATTTTGACATCATCTTGGGGATGAGTTGGTTGTCTCCACATCATGTTATTTTGGACTGTCATGCTAAGACAGTGGCTACGGCTATGCCTGGGTTGGATAGGTTAGAATTGGTGGGTAATTATAGTTTGGTTCCAATGAAGTTTGTGTCCTTCCTTCGTGCTTAGAGTCTGATAGAGAGGGGATATTTAGATTTCCTAGCTCATCTTTGAGACATCAGTTCAGACGTCCTAACTATTGATTTAGTTCCGGTGGCATGTGAGTTTCGGGAGATATTTCCTACAGATCTGCCTAGCATGCCCTGATCGAGATGTGGAATTTTGCATTGACTTAGAGTTGAACACATGTTCTATCTCTATTCCTCCCTAAAGGATGGCACCGACAGAGTTAAGAGAGCTTAAGGCTCAGTTGTAGGAATTACTTAGTAAGGGGTTCATCCATCTAAGTGCCTCCCCGTGGGGTGCTCCAGTCTTGTTTGTTAAAAAGAAAGATAGCAGTCTGATTATGTGCATAGATTTCAGACAGCTGAATAATGTTACTATCAGTAACCAGTACCTTCTCCCTCGCATTGATGATCTATTCAGTCAGTTACATGGAGCTTCAGTGTTCTCTAAGATTGACTAAAGGACTGGTCACCATCAACTAAAAATTTAACCTTTAGACATTTCTAAGATCGCGTTCCATAATCAGTAGGGGCAATATGAGTTTCTTGTGATATCATTCGGGGTGACCAATGCCCCAACTGCTTTCATGGGCTTAATGAATAGAATATTCAAGCCCTATCTTGAATTATTCATCATAGTCTTCATCGATGATATTTTGGTATATTCTAAGAGTGACGGAGAGCATGAGTCATTTTTGAATTGTGTTGGGCCTATTTAAAGAGAAGGAGTTGTATGCCAAATTTTCAAAGTGTGAGTTTTGGTTATCTTCTGTGTCCTTCTTGGGGCATGTGATTTCAAAATATGGGGTGATGGTAGACCTACAGAAAATAAAAATAGTTAAAAATTAGGCTAGACCCACTTCAGTGATGGAAGTCCGTAGTTTTGTGGGATTGGCTAGTTCCTATCACAGGTTCATCAAGGATTTTGCATCCATTGCTACTCACCTAACTCGTCTGACTCAAAAAGATGTGGCCTTTGTTTTGTCAAAAGAGCGCGAAGAGAGCTTCAAGAAGCTCAAGACTTTGTTGACTACAACTCCCATCCTTCCTTGCCAGTGGAAGGTAAAGATTTTATTGTGTATTGGGATTCCTCATGGTCTGGTTTAGGTGTTGTGTTAATGCAGGAGCAGAATATCATTGCTTATACTTCAAGGCAGCTCAAGATGCATGATAAGAACAAACCTACTCATGACTGAGAGTTGGCTGTAGTGGTATTTGCTCTCAAGATCTGGAGAATTACTTAGAACCTGCAACATGTCTTCACTTAGAAGGACTTGAACCTGAGGCAACAAAGGTGGATAGAATTACTTAAAGATTTTGACATCACCATTTTTTATCATCCGGGTAAAGCTAATATGGTAGATGATGCTTTAAGCTGAAAAACTGAGAGTATGGGTAGCTTGGCCTACCTGAACGTTGCTAGACGTTCATTGGCTAGAGACATTCAGGCTCTGGCTAACAGCTTCATGAGGTTGGAAGTATATGAACGGGGTGGTTTTCTAGCATGTGCTGAGGCGAAGTCCTCTTTTCTCAAGAAAATCAAAGATAAACAGTTTGAGGTTGTGAAATTGCACAGGATTCATGACAAGTGTTGCGGGGTGAGGCCAAAGAAGCCATTATTAATGATGAAGGTGTTCTACAAACTAAAGGGAAAGTTTGTATGCCCCGTGTTAAGGATTTGATTCCCACTATCTTAGCAGAGGCACACAGTTCAAAGTATTCTATACATCCTAGTATAACCAAGATGTACTAAGACTTGAAGCAACATTACTGGTGGGGAAGAATGAAGAAAGACATAGTAGACTTTGTGGCTAAATTCCAAAATTGCCAGCAGGTGAAATACGAGCATCAGAAGCCTGGTGGTACACTTTAGAGAATGCCTATTCCTGAATGGAAGTAGGAGAGAATAGCCATGGATTTCGTGGTTGGCCTTTCCAAGACATTGAGAAAATACGATTTAATATGGGTCATTGTTGACAGCTTGATGAAGTCTGCACACTTCATCCCTGTGCAGGTCACTTATAATGCGAACAAGTTGGCCAAGATCTATCTGAATGAGATCGTCCAGTTGAATGGAGTTCCTATCTCTATTATTTCTCATAGGGGCACCCAGTTCACTTCCAATTTCTAGCAGAAGTTGCACGAAGAGTTGGGAACAAGGTTGGACCTGAGTACAACTTTTCACCTTTAGACTGATGGGCAGTCTGAGCATACAATACAAGTTTTAGAGGACATTCTTCGCGCATGCGTGATGGACTTTGGGGGTCATTGGGACTAGTATCTAGCACTGGATGAGTTTGCATATAACAACAATTATTAGTTATCACTCAAGCATAGATATGGCACCGTTTGAAGATTTGTAAAGAAGGAGATGTAGATCTCTCATTAGGTGGTTTGATTCATTTAAAGTGAAACCTTTGGGTACGGACCTAGTAAAGGACTCTATGAAAAGGGTGAAGTTCATCCAAGGAAAACTTCTAGCGTCATAAAGCCGACAGAAGGAATATGTAGACTAAAAGGTTAGGGATATGTAGTTTATGGAAGGTGAGCAAGTTTTACTCAAGGTTTCACCCATGAAGGGTGTTATGCAATTTGGGAAGTGTGGAAAGTTAAGTCAAAGATATATTGGGCCCTTCGAGATCCTTCAGAAGGTGGGGCCAATGGCTTATAGGTTGGCCTTGCCATCTGGTTTGTTGGGAGTTCATCCCATATTCCATGTTTCGATGCTTAAGAAGTACCACAGAGATGGCAATTGTATCATTCACTGGGATTTGTTCCTGTTAGATGAAAACCTTTCTTATGAAAAGAAGGCCGTTGCTATTTTGGATCGAGATGTCCGAAAGTTGAGAGCCAAGGAAATTTCATCTGTGAAGGTCTAGCTAAAGAATCATCCCATTGAGGAGGCCACCTGGTAGGCTGAGGCAGATGTGTGGGACAAGTATCCTCACTTGTTCACTGATTCAGGTAACCTTTATTTCTCCCCCTCTTTTTATTCTTGTTGTCATTCGGGGATGAACAATTGTTTAATTGGTATCTAATGTAACAAAATGTTCCATCGCTACATTAAAATAAGGCATAAGTCCCGACTAGAAAAACCCCTAAGGTGAGAATTGAAAATCTCATGCTAGGGTGAGCTTAGATGAAATTATAGAGTTCTATGCCTTAGAGGTTATTTGTGTGATGTTGTATGGTAGTGTGGCATCTATTTTTGAGTAGCCAACAACCGTAGGGTTCCTTAGAAAGTTTCAAAATAATAATTGGAGTCATAGAACTCTGGATATGATAGTTGCCGCATCGGGAATAATTTGTTATAATTATAAATAATGTGTGTTATGAAATGAGGGCCTAAGAACGAGAACACTATGTTTTGGAAATTTTTATTCATAGCAATAAAGGATGCCTCATCGTGATGGTCCATCATAATGAGCCGATTCTCATCACGATGACCTATCACGATGAAGAGCCATCCATCGCGATGAGAAAATAGAGCAATATATCTGTACATTCTGCAATTTTCTAAGTTATTTCCCTCATTATTCTATTCCATTCTAAAGCTCCAAGAAGTGGGTTTTCCAAGAAAACTAGGGCAATCTTCATCATTTGAGGTAAGTAATCCGTAGAACTCTTCGTTTATAGATTATTAATCTTTCTTAGACCTTGGGAGAAGGATTAATGGTGGAGTTTTTGCAGTTACGCCCTAGAAGTATGAACTTGGGGAATAACCTACAGGTAGGTGTAAAATCACCTAGAATTGATTCTAGGATGTATCTTTTCAATTCCTAGCATGAAATTAGTTGTTTTTAACTTGATTAAAGTTAATGGGGGAACCTTGGGATCCATAAAGGTGAAATCTTTAGGCATAAAAATGGTGGAAAAGATATAAACTTGGTCAGAGACCTTTGGTTATTGATTCAATGAATGTGATGGGTCTAATTGTCAATTAATTAACCCTTGGGGTACGCTACGAACCTCGTTTAATGGGTAAAATTATTAGGTTTGATTCCAAGGCCTAAAATGAATGGTAGATTATTAACTACTATCATATTATTATTTTTCATAGACTTTGATCACTCCGAGGAGTTAAGGAGAGGCAAGACCATTGTGAATTAGCTTGTGGGTGTTAATTCCTTACTCGAGGTAGGTTATGGTTTGAATTGGAGTTAAGACTCACTTTATATCATGTTATGTAGTAGAGGTGTATAACTTGTGGTTGGTCTTCAAACATGGTTGAATTATATGTGTTTTTCCTATTATGCTTGTATGAATAGACTAGATGAACATGAAGTGATAAGAGAACTGAAATGGCTAAGTGTGATAGTGTCTTGGGCACTGAATTTATTCGAGCAAAATAGGTCTGAGAGCCTAGTTATATAAATATTGATGTTGATACCATTAATATGGATCGGATACCGTGCCAGTATGGTATATGAACACCTAGGTCCCCCTGCAAGTCATTGCTAGTGGGCAGAAAGAAAACCCATAGAATGTGTGTACACTCTTTTATATTGTTTTGTATTCTGTACTGCTTTTTATAGTGAATTGGATGAGAACTGAGGTGAGAACTAGAGACACAGATGATATAAGTAAATATTGGTGGACATAGTGATATGTGAGAAAATTGTTGAAAGTGGTCATTCCTTTCCCTCTTATGATGATATTCTGTGAATTGTGTTTTTTAGATTGTTTCTATTGAATTGAATTGAAAAGTCTATATGATGATTGATTATGTGATAAGTGTTGAAGTTCTTCTACTTGTTATATATCTTGCTACTTTCATGTTATATTGTTAGGTCGGCCTCTGATACCTACCAATACATAGTGTGTTGTACTGATACTACCCTGTGCTCTTCTTTTGTTGAGTGCAGACCGTGTTCCAGAGGTTGATACACAATATCGATTAGAGTAGAGAGATTGACCGCAGATCCAAGGGTGAGCACTACTTCTCAGGCTGCCATAGATCCTCCACGAGTTGTTGTCCTTCTTCTAGATAATAGAACTCTCTTACTTTATTGTTTTTAGTACTTATTGGATATCTTAGACTATGTTGGTTTAGAGTTTTGAACGATGACTTTCAGTTCTTGGGAATGTTTTGGTTGTTGAATTCTGCACTATTTCTTATATTATATTCGAGGATTACCATTTATTTACTATTCAAGCTTGTTTACTTATTTACACTTCTAAAATTGATTAAGTGTAAGCCTAAGGTTTGGGTTGGTTGGTTCTCCTACTGGAAGGTTAGTGTGGATGCCAATTACGACCTATTTGGGTCATGACATTATTGCGTCTCTATCATCGGGTACGTAGCAAACCCTAGAGGTCTCGTACCACCTCGCATTTTCTGAATGCAATTCTGAGAGTCAGTCCCCAGTTTCATAATTCCATTCCCTACACCTTACAATGCACATACAATACTAAGCAACAGTTATCATGTACACAGATTGAAAATGGGAAAAACAACAACCATCACCTACCACAATAGACATGGTTCATTATTCTAACCTTGATAACCTGTCCGAAGACCAACCCCGAGATTATTCAACTAACCACATGCACTCATCTGCCTCTAATCCTAGACCTCTTTATAAGAGTATACACATTGTAGGGAATTCACCCCGACATTACTAATTCTGGAACTTCCTAGTTCACCCCAATTCCTTTATTTAGATCACTCCCGAGAACCCGCTACAGCCTAGAAATTCATTCACACATAAACATTACCGGTTCCTCGAACCCACCCGAGAATCTAGTCTCCCTAGGATGTAAAAATCCTAATGTCAATAAAAGACACGAATTGGAAACATATGATTCATGACACAATAACTTTACCTCAGTCAGCCAAACAATCCATAAATTAATCCTCCAGACTCCGTGCCCGAAGGCCTAGGCATGAATTCTCCCGTCATTCTACAATAATAATATGAAATGAATTACAAGTCTAAGTCTACTCAGTAAAACCTAGCCTACTTGGATGCCAAGCATCTACTGCAAAATTCTGAACAAGAACTTCTGACTCCATGGAGGCAAATCCTAACGAAAAGTGGACCTGGAATCCATGGGTTTTACCCAATTCGAGCGGGAATCCTTCCTCTCCATTTCTCCCCAGGTTTGGAGCAGCCTAGGAGGGTTTTTGGAGCAACCCTCATATGTTTGGAACTGAAGAAGAGAGAATGAAATTATAAAACTAGTTTCTGGGTTTTATGGTCCCGTCATCCTTCTATAGCGGCCTAATCCCGCTATAGCGGCACCGCTATAGCGGTAGCTGCCTACTATAGTAGGGTTGACTGCCTTAACTTCTATTATAGCGGGAATTTCTCCGCTATAGCGGTCATCACCGTAGAGCAGTGTCAACCGCTATAGCGGTCAACACAGAATAGAACCTCGGGAAATTCCCCCCAAAATTTCCTATTTTACAACACACTTCAAATCTTGACATTCTGAAGGAACCTTTTCACATTAATTTCGATATCGGGAGTTCTATTCACCCGAATTCACTTCCAAAAAGTCCTCCAGACTCCTTAACGCCTTAGCTAATGGAAAAACTAGCTCAACCTAAGACATTTTACCCAATCCTTTCCAGTATTCCGCTAAACCTTACCTCGCTCAGAATTTGTCAAAGACTAGCCTAGCCTAAAATTTCCAACTCCCTAACCCGGAAGTTTTCTAACTCGTTTCTTTGCACGAATAGCTCACCTATAACGAGATGTCTTTTAATAACAACTGAACAAGTCATTACAACAGATGCAAATTTACCCATCGTTCATCCCCAAACGATCTCTAAGGCAGAAGGAAAAGAATGAGCCATCCCTTTGAACCTTAATGCTCTACCATGATAGTGTAAATATAACCTTACATAAACCACCAAACTTTCAAATCACTCGGTGTAACCAAACTCAGCAAAAATTTAATTCTATCCTGCTCTGTCAAGGAATCCCTCCCTTCATGCTGTACGAGACCAATAAGAGTACTCCTCCCCGAGTGCCCATTAAATCCGAGGCCTCATCGAAATACTGGAGCAAAAGAAATTCAAACATAACGAAAAATAATTTTTCATTCCACGAGGAACCAAAACCCATTGTTGCAATCCCTTTCCCGCTATAGTGGGAATTCCTACTATAGAGGCACCGCGATAGCGCCCTGTCCCTACTATAGTGGTATAGGCGAGGCAGTAACTCCGAACAGTCTCAGTTTTGGCCAATTTTACAATGCCACACCCAGATTTTGACATTCCGGACTAATCCATTTACGTTAAATACTATACCCGGAGTTCTACTAACACAAAATCCATTCCAAAAGTTTCTACGGGATACTATGTCCCTGGCATATCATGATACCACCTTACTTCCATCAAAAACTACACCTCGAGACACCAAGTATCTCTAAACCACACAATATAGAGATTCCATTGGAACCCATCCTAGCCTGAGATTCTTGTCAACTCTCATCCTAGGGAGAATTCTACCCGGGCACTTACACCCTAACCCATTCTATAACGAGCACGTCCCTACCACCCCAAAAGTAGTAACACCAGGTATTATCATGGTTAACAAGAGGGATATGATTGATCAAGGAACCATTTACTAACCTCACTCCCTCGATCGACCCTACTACTAAGGATCATCAACCATGAACAAGACAACTTGGTTCAAATTCTCCACAATTCTGCTATACCCTTTTCAAGAGCTACTATCAGCCAATGATCACTCTAAAAAATAAGCCTATGATCAATGTCCAACACTACTCATCCAATTATGAGTCATTTTGCCAAATACTGCATGAGCGACTATTCCCATCAATGGACAATCCTAATTTTACCTATACCCAAAAACTTGGTTCCACTATAATCTCGCGGTTTTCTTACTAACTACACGTTATCATTACAATGCAAGTAGTTACTCAACTAAGGGTAAAAAAAATCACCGCATCAAATAAGGTCTGATGTTCAAATACGTATAGGTTACCTCAAACAGGCAACATCACCCACATCAAGCCAATAACTCTTATGCCCCGGGCTACCATATCTACCCTTTCCTTTTATCACACATGGATTCTAATTTTATAGTTCATGCAATAGCTCATAGCTTAACTAGCGATTTAAAATAAACCAGGAATTAAAAACAAAATAGGGGAAAACAAGACATGGATTCTGCCGTTCCCCTTTCGTTATAGTGTAATGACCCTTCCAGTCATTTACATATTTTTGCCTTTCTTGTACCGTTAGAGCTTATTTGTAGTGGCCTCAAGTCATTTATGGATTGCTGAGACTGGTAGTTTGGTGCCCGGGCCATTTGTTTGGACTTTTTAGCGTTCCTTATTTTAGAGCTAGCTTTAGGCTTTTGAAATCGTTGACTTCAGTCAACATTCTTGGTGAACGTTCTCAGAATCGAATTCTGACAGTTTCGTTAGCTCCAAAGCATAGACTTTGATCTAGCGAGACCTTTGGTTGGGATCCAGGAGCTGTTTAACTTAGAATTCTCTCTCGTTCTGTGTTTTCAGGCCCGTTGGGCTTGCTTAGTTGACTTTGGTCAACATTTGGAGAAGACGGCCTCGAATGAAAATTTCATCAGCATTGTCAGCTCTAGAATGTTGAGATTAGGCTAGAGGGACCATTGGTTCTGGTCCCGAGGCTTCCGAACTTAATTTTGGCCCTTGGGTCCCATTTTGGGAATAGTTGGCTAAAGGTTGATTTTGGGCGTGGGGGACACTTTTTGTTAAATCGACCTCCGATAGAATTTTTGTCGATTCCATTGGTTCTTGAAAACCGTTTTTAGTCAAATAACTCAGTTTGTTTGTGTTTGTGCGACCCCAGATGCGTTCCCAGGGGTCCATCGTGTAAAATTTTGCCTTAGGTTGGTTGTTGGTTGCTGGTGTGGGCAGCAGTGTGCGCCTCAGCTCCCTGGTGCGCCTGTGCCCCCTGCGCCCCAATGACCTGGCCGCCTTTGACCTGGTGTGCCTGTTCCCTATCCGTCCTGGTGCACCTGGGCCGCGTGCGCGTGGGCCGCCTTGGCCCCTGGGCGCTGGCAGCTTAAATTGCTGGCCATCCCTCTCTTCCCCTTCATTTCTAAAAATGCCAAAATAATATTCTCCATTAAAATAGCTCTCTAAAACCTCCATATAACCATTGTTCATCCCACTACTTGGAGGGTAATATTCTGTAGATCCTTGCTCATTTGTGGACTCCTAAATCCGATAAACCCTCTCTTTAAATTCCAAATTCTCCATAGATGATGAAATTAAAACCTCCATAACTCACCTTGATCATTCCCAACAGCTTGGGGATTAATATTTTCTGAATCTTGAGCATTTGTTGGCTTTAAATCGGGTAAGTTCTTTCGTTATTTTTCCGATTTCTTCCATGAATTTTATTATTTAAATTCCTTGATTTGTGGGCTGTTTTGAGCCCCAATTGTTGCCCGTTTCCGCTCAGACTTGTGGGCTAGTGAGTCCTGTTTTATTGAGGCACTATTATGTGGTCTTCTGAGCGGATTGTGGGTTTGCGGTTCTATTCTTTATTTTAATTTGAGTATTAGTTATTGGTGCTGGTGGCTTAGTATTCCATTCTAGGTTTGAAATTTGGAGGTTGATCCCGGTTCATGCTTATCTTGAGAGTTGGTGTTCTTAGTATGCTTCCGTTATTTCTATGGCTTCTAGTTGATTATGGAAGATTGTTTTCCTTCTTTTTCTTTTTACTTGAGGTTACCGGTATACCGCCATATTTATAAACACACACTCTCTCACTCTCTCTCTCTCTCTTTATTTATATGCTATTCTTGCAAGGATTCCAGGTGCGTTCTCCTTTCTTACACCCATGTTTCTGTGTTATGTACATATTTTATGCTAGCATTGTATGCTTATAACTCTTGGTTATTTATTCTCCGTACTAGTTCCTTGTGCTTTCTCTATTGCTTTCGTGACTATTTTCTTGGTATCTGCTATATTATTATTTTTATATCCTATATGCGCTCAGTCGGCCGATGATGCCTACTGGGTACCCGTTGCTTAGAAATTGGTGCTCATACTACACTTTACATCTTTCTGGTGCAAATATTAGTTGAGCTTTCGCCGTTGATCGTATTAGAGACTCATGCAGCTTTTAGATATTCGAGACTAGGGTAAGCGCCTGATGGTCGGGGCTTGACCACATCTCATCTTTTGTACTGTTACTCTTGGTATATTCGGAGACAGTTGCACTTATCATTTTGTTACCGCTAGCACTTGTACTCTATTAGAAGCTTCTGTACTATCGATACCAAGTCTTTGGGTTGGTGTAGTATCTTTATGTATATATTCAGGTTGTTGCTTCTGCTTTGTCCTTATCTTTATATTCTGCTTTCGCTTGTTTCTACTTATTATGTGTATTGGTTAGCTAGTAGCCCATTACTAACCATTCTGGGCTACGAGAATTGGTTCGCCTACTGGGGGTTGTAGGTGCCATCATAACCTGAGAAATTGGGTCGTGATAGTTTGGTATCAGAGCTCTAGGTTCACCAGTATCATTGTACAAAAGCAAGTATCTAAGTAGAGTCTCGTGGATCGGTATGATGATGTTTGTATCTTATCTGCGAGAGGCTACAGGGCATTATTAGGAAAAGTTCCATATTCTTGGCTCCTTATCGTGCGTTCCTGGCTCTATTGTCTTCTAAATTTTTTTGTTGTTTCATTCCTTCTTAGATGCCTAAGATGAGTTCGACAACAGTTGGTATAGAGGTTTATGTGCCTGTTTCTTATGTGCTTCCTTCAGTGCCAGGACTTCAGAGTGAGAGTTTACCGCATTAGATAGGGGTGTAGGGCCAGCCCAGCCTCCGATTGGATTTATAGCTACCCCAACTTTTCAGGACACCATGGCTAGGACTTTGAGTCCTTCGATGGGAGTTTCAGTACCCGATCCCATGAGCGATGCTTCAGTTAGGGTTGAGCTTCCAGTTCTTTAGCAGGGTTGTATATCGGTGTTGGACTATGAGGCGAGATTCCATGAGATGGTTAGGTGTACTGCTAGGACTGTGCCTTCAGAGTTTGATAGGGTTCAGAGCTTTGTTAGAGGTTTGATTTCGCTACTCCGTTTGGTGACCGAGCACTTGGTTACAGTTGGGACTACCTTTCTTCAGGTAGTGGATCATGCTTGGGCTATCGAGGGTTTATTTTGTGAGACTTATGGAGGTGGTGCTAAGAAACATCATCGCCAGGATAGTTTCCGAGGTTCTCAGACTCGAGGTCAGGGATTCTCTACTAGAGATAGGTTCCATTACTTCTTGTCTACCAGGTCAGTTTCAGTTGCTCCACAAGTTTCAGAGGGTGGTGGTACAGGGCATGTTGAGCTTAGTGGACATGGTATAGGTCAGATTCCTCAAGGTTTGCTTTCAGGTTGTGTAGGTCGTGGTGATCGGTCAGGTTTAGTATGATCTCCTTGCCCGTATATACCTGGTGGGAGTTGTTTTCAGTGCGGTAGTCATGGGATCTTTGCTAGGAATTGTCCCATGATCCCACCTTCCAGTCAGCAGGATCAGCAAATGTTATCTCCCAAGGATTCAGTACCACTGGCTAGAGGTGGAGTATATGGTAGTAGGGGTGGTCCCCAGGTGGTTTGAGGTGGATTCTGGGCTAGTGGTTCTGGTAGGGGTTGTCACTGGTGTAGTGAGTATATGCACTCAATTAGGAAGTTCCCCACAATTACGTATCACAGTCAGCCTGGTTGTTATGATTGTGGAGTACTTGGTCACTTTTCTAGAGATTGTCCTTGGAGAGGGATGGTTGCGCCGTCTACTTTGACTACTCAACCCATAGTTAGATCCCATCAGTCTGATGTCCTTCCAGGTGGGCCAGATGTAGAGGTTCCTGATATCATTGTTCTAGGTAAGGCTTTTGCTATCTTTGACTTGTGATAGTCCTTCTCGCATTGCGTTCTATTCCTTCCATCATTTATTTGCTTATATGCTTACCTGCTACTTGTTTAGTTGTTTGACTGCCTAAGTGCAGTGTTTATGCATTGTTTTCTTGGTAGTTTATTCCTTAGTAGTGGATGGGGTGAGTTATCCTTGTGAGGTGTTTACCCGGAGTTGTAGCTTGTGGGTAGTTCCTTTTAGTCTCTTTTCTGGTTGGGTTTGTTTCCCAGTTTCAATGTGGTTCTAGACTTGTGTTGAGTCTTCCTTGTTGAGCGGTCCTAGAAAGTTGTTGCCTAGACTGTTATCTAGCATTTGCTAGAAGTTCTTGTGTTGGTTTGAGCTCAAGAACTTGTTCCTTGGGAGTTTGAGCTTTTATTTTGAGTGGAAGGTGTTGGTTTTGCTAGCGTGCATAGATGAGTTTTGTTTTTCGGGTGATTAAAATTGACCCTCTTTATTTGGTTGGTTTAGGAGGTTGGCGGGTATGTGGGTTGTTCCTATAGTCTCCTTCAGTTTCTTGTCCGGTTGGGTTGTCTTATTATTTCCTCGGTTCCTGTTGGAATGAATTTCGATCGTAGCCCTCTGGTTGATCTTTTAATATAGTTTTATTATTGAGTTTGGCTTTAGTATTTTTGACTAAGTGTTGACCATAACCTCGTGGTTGAGTTGTATTTAGAGCATATTAGGTGAGTCGGGCATCTGACCCATTTTCTCCTGCCTTGTTGAGTTTTGACAATGTAAGTGTGGGAGCTAAGGAAATTGCTCCAAATTTGATTTGAGAAGGAGTTTTTTGGGTTCGGTATATGCTAAGGAAGGGTTTGTTTAGTTGGAAATGGATGGAGATGACTCCTTGTTCGTGCTTGTGTGTTCTAATAGCTGACAGAGGTGATGACTAAGAGATTTCTTTGGGTTGTGGGTTGGTGACTTGATTCGACCAACTACAGATTGCAGTGGTTTTTCCTTCGATTAGTTTGAGATTTCAGTAGCAGCTGTGGTCTTGGCAAATTGCATACTCAAGCCTAGTTGGCTTCGGGTCCTAAGGGTTCATTGGCAACATATGGGTTCGGCAGAGGTGGTGGTTAGTAAATCAGGATTGGGTTTCAAAAAGCATGGGCTAGCAAAGTACTCCAGATGGTTCGTGGTTGGTTCTTTTGGTTGCAACTTCTTAGGTTGGAAGGCATTGAGTTCAAACAACTTAGCTTACCCTTTTTCTGTTATGGGTGACAGTTGGCCTTGGACACTTAGTCCTTGGCGAACCTTTGACTTAGGCTGGACATTCAAGATATCAGTGGTATTCCAGTTAGTACGAGGTTCCTTCCACCAGGGTTGGACAGACTCAGCAGCGTAAGTTCAAGATTCAGTAGTGGCATATGCTATATGTGATTAGGTTGTGCGGGTTGAGGCTAGAGAGGCTATCTTGGAGTTCTAAGGATACATAGAGACTAGTGTTCACCATTCATTTATCGAGAGTTTGAAATCTTGTTAGTTAATTCTTCCGGGGTTGTCTTTTATGCGAGGTTCCAACGTTGGTTAGACTCTACTAGTATGGACTAGAAGTTCGGTATGTGATTTGCTTCAGGATAGTTGGTTTGTGTACTAATGCAGTAGAGCGGTTGATTCAAGCCAAAGGGATGAGTTGATGGGTTATACAAAATTTCTATAGCTAGATGGAGACCTTGGACTTCAGACACCTTTCCTTTGCCTATAGGGTGTTTTGACTTGATATTTATGGCACGTTAGACTTCTTTCCAAGGTGAGGTTAGTAAGGCAATGTCAAATCTGAATGGTGTTCGAGTATTGGGAGTAGCAACAATATTTCTTAGAGTTGGGAGCTTAGCTGATGATTACAGGCTTCGTGGTAGGCTTACCGCACTCCTTGCAGAGGCTTGGTTTTGGTTTGGGTGTGTTGGGCAGGTTGCCCTGGTTCATTTGCTTTCAACTGATTTAGACTTGGCATGGTTTAGCGAGGTTGGTTTCATTCTATAGTTTGGAAGTTTCTCCATCAACACAGGGTGTTCATACATGCCTTTCCTAACCCTGGTATGCAAATTTCAGTCAGGTTCATATGGATTGTTCAGTTGGGTTTAGTTAGCAAGTTTGATGTTAGCAAAAGTGTTCTTTCATTGGTTGATGGTCAGTCGGGGCAGGTAACTCCAGTTTTCGAGGATATGCTTCGAGTTGTTATCTTGGATGGAAAAGGCTAGTAGACTATAGCTTGGCTTGGAATGAGTTTGAGCAAAAAGGGTGACTTTGTTCGTGGTAAAGTATAAGCGGGACCTATGGATCTCTGGTGCGTCAGTTGATATCTCGAGGGTGGTTTGAGTGTTCGACTTAAGTAAAGCTTCCTGTTTATGGTGCAAAAGAATTCAGTTCAGAATAAAAGGGTTTTGCGGATCAACGGGTTCGTGAATTGGAATTTTGGGTTGATGGCTTATCTGGTAAACTTGGTTGTAGTTTCAATGTTTTGAGCTCTGTGTGTTGATAGCCTTGGTTCCCTGGTTTTGGTGTTGTGTCGATGCTTATCAGTTGAGATTCTCGAGGTTCAGTTTGGGTTGGCAGACCCTTGGTGTTTTGGAGTTTGAGTTTGGATTTTGGCTTTGATAGTAATGAGTTTTAGGCTTGGTTGCATTCGTTGGTTCTGTTCTGTTAGGTGTTGTCCGGTCGAGGAGGCTACTTGGGTTGTCCGAGAGAGTAGTGCGGGCTTGTATCCGCTATTTTGAAATCTCTAGTCTTTCCTTCTTTCCTGACTTTTAGGGACGAAAGTCTTTTTAGTAGTGGATGATGTAATGACCCTTCTGGTTATTTACACATTTTTGCCTTTCTTGTACCGTTAGAGCTTGCTTGTAGCGGCCCCAAGTCATTTATGGCTTGCTAGGCCTGGTAGTTCGGTGTCGGGGCCGTTTGTTTGGCCTTTTTGTCCGTTCCTTGTTTAGAGCTTTAGGCTTTTGAAATCATTGACTTCAATCAACATTCTTAGTGAACATTCTCGGAATCAAATTTTGAAAGTTTTGTTAGCTCCGAAACGTGGACTTTGGTCTAATGGGACCTTTGGTCGGGATCCAGGAGCTTTTCAGCTTGGAATTCTCTCTTGTTCTGTGTTTTCAGGCCAGCTAGGCTTGCTTGGTTGACTTTGGTCAACATTTGGAGAATACGGCCTCAGATGAAAATTCCATCAGTGTTGTTAGCTCCGGAATGTCGAGTTTAGGCTAAAGGGACCATTGGTTCTGGTCCCGAGGCTTCCGAACTTGATTTTGGCCCTTGGGTTCCATTTTAGGAATAGTTGGCTAAAGGTTGATTTTGGGCATGGAGCCCACTTTTTATTAAATCGACCTCCAATGGAATTTTTGTCGATTCCATTGGATTTGAAATGCTGTTTCTAGTCGAATAGCTCAGCTCATTTGTGTTCGCGCGACGCCGGATGCGTTCCCAGGGGTCCATCGTGTTAAATTTTACCTTAGGTTGGTTGCTGGTTGCTGGTGTGGGCAGCAGTGTGCGCCTCAACGCCCTAGTGTGCATGTTCCCCCTGCATCCCAATGCCTTGGCCGCCTGTGCCCTGGTGCGCCTGCGCCCTGGCCGCCCTGGTGCGCCTACTCCCTGGCCGCCCTGGTGCGCTTGGGCCGCCCTGGTGCGCCTGGGCCGCCCTGGCCTCTGGGCGCTTGCAGCTTAAATAACTGACCAACCCTCTCTTCCCCTTCATTTCTAAAAACCTAAAAATGATATTCTCCATTAAAATAGCTCCCAGAAATCTCCATATCACCATTGTTCATCCCAACTACTTGGAGGATAATATTTTGTCGATCCTTGCTCGTTTGTGGACTCCTAAATCCGGTAAACCCTCTCTTTAAATTCTGAATTCTCCATGGATGATGAACCCAAAACCTCCATAACTCACCTTGATCATTCCCAACAGGTTGGGGTTAATATTTTCTGAATCTTGAGCGTTTGTCGGCTTCTAAATCGGGTAAGTTCTTTCGTTATTTTTTTGATTTCTTCCATGAATTTCATTCTTTAAATTCCTTGATTTGTGAGCTATTTTGTGCCCCAATTGTTGTCTGTTTCCGCTCAAATTTTAAGCATATTCTCCCGAGAATGTGGGGAATACGGTGGTGTTTTTCGTTTCTATCTTTGGGTTGCGAGGCCCATGGGCCCGTTTGTGACCCATATTTTGACCCGATTATGTATATAGCATTATGGGTATCGTTAGTCTCTTATTAAGGTGTAGATTATTGTGTTGGTAGTATTTTTGCAAATTGGAGCTTCCCAGAGTAGTTTGAGCTTGGATGACATTGTCCTCTCAGCTAGTCGTCGGACGACAGGTAGGTTATGGCTTTCCATATCTAGACTCTGCGTATATAGGCTATAACTGCATTGATTAGTATCCTTGGGTGGGTTGTTATAGGTTGGTACCCCAGACCTTGTCCATCTTTTCTGTCCGTTTATTTCATATGTTGATTGTAGTACTCGTGTAAGCATTGTATATTACCCTTGTGGTCCTGTGTCACCTTGTATGCCTCTAGAACATAGATGGTGGATTATTTGGGAATGTTTGCGAGTCCCGGACATAAAGATATCCTTTTAGGCTGGTTATTATCTACTGTAGAGCTGTTGAGCTTGTGCAGGGTCGATAGGAATGTTTGTGAGCCATTTTGGGCTACCCTATTATTTGCGAGCATATCATACATGAAAAAGGGTTTTCCCTGCATGTTTTACTTTAGTTTTGGCTTTGGGCCTACTATAGACGGTTTTCTAAACCTTACATGGCCCCGAGGGTCCATTTTCGGTAATGTGACTTCGAAAGGGTTTTGAAACTGGCTTTTATGAAATCTCTTGGAGTAGAGAGGATATTATGATGATTTGATACTTGATTACCTACTGATACTAGGCTGGGCTGGGCAGAGCACTAGAGCTGATTTCTTACTGATTTAGACGCGGATATGCTCTGGGCACCCTTTGATAGGGTTATTGAGACTTTTATAACTGATTCAGACCCGAGTATACTTTGGGCACCCTTGAGAGGGCATTTTGAGATTATTACTACTATTTTAGACCCGGTTCGATCCCAGGCATATACTGTGAGGTTTCGAGTTAGAGCTACTATTTGAGATCATTGGGTGATGTATGTGGTCGACGACTAGACCTCCATGGGCCTTGGGCTGCGTGTGCCGAATGAGGGGTGTACGGCGTAGAAGAGGTATACGGGTAGAGTCTTTCCATGGGTCTTGCCTCTATATGGGCCCTTAAGGTACCTGAGGGGGAACATACCGATTACTTTCACATCATCATCATCATTATGCATATTTCACTCGGATTCCACCCTTGTTTGTTGTATGTTCAGTGTACGCTCTGGTTGTATGGGCAGCCAGAGGGTTTGTTTTCACTTGATTGTTTTCCACGGTTGTATGGGCGGCCTTGGAACTGTAGGTAGATTATATTTACTCCTGTCCTTATATAGAGCTTGTCTTGGCACTCGGTTCTTGGTGGTTTAGTGTTTGTTAGCCTGTTGAGGCTCCGATTGTGGACTTTGAGTATTAGGGGGGGGTTAGTGAGTCCTGTTTTATTGAGGTACTATTGTGCGGTCTTTTGAGCGGATTATGGGTTTATGGTTCTATTCTTTAGTTTGATTTGAGTAGTAGATCTTAGTGCTGGTAGCTTAGTATTCCATTCTAGGTTTGAAATTTGGAGGTTGATCCCGGTTCATGCTTATTTTGATAGTTGGTGTTTTTAGTATGCTTTCATTTTTTTATGGCTTCTAGTTGATTATGTTGGATTGTTTTCCTTCTTTTCCTTTTTACTTAAGGTTATCGGTATACCGCCATATTTCTAAACACACACACTCTCTCTCTCTCTCTTTATTTATATACTATTGTTGCAAGGTTCCAGGTGCGTTCTCCTTTCTTACACCTGTGTTTCTGTGTTATGTACATCTTTTGTGATAGCATTGTATTCTTATAACTCTTGGTTGTTTATTCTCCGTGCTAGTTCCTTGTGCTTTCTTTATTGCTTTTGCAACTGTTTTCTTGCTATCTGCTATATTACTGTTTTTATATCCTATATGCGCTCAGTCAGCCGATGATGCCTACTGGGTACCCGTTGCTTAGCAATTGGTGCTCATACTACACTTCTGCATCTTTCTGGTGCAGATATTAGTTGAGCTTTCACCGTTGATCGCGTTGGAGACTCGTGTAGCTTTTGGATATTCAAGACTAGGCTGAGCGCCTGACGGTCGGAGATTGACCATATCTCATATTTTGTACTGTTACTCTTGGTATATTCGGAGACAGTTGTACTTATTATTTTGTTACTTCTAGCACTTGTACTCTATTAGAAGCTTCTGTACTATCGATACCAAGTCTTTGGATTGATGTAGTATCTTTATGTATATATTCAGGTTGTTGCTTTCGCTTTGTCCTTATATTTATATTCTGCTTCCGCTTATTTCTGCTTATTATGCGTATTAGTTAGCTAGTAGCCTATTACTAACCGTTCCAGGCTAAGTGAATTGGTTCGCCTACTGCGGGGTTGTACGTGCCATTGTCACGCCCTGAGGTTACCCCCTAGACATAACACGGGACTTGGAACCACAAGGATCCCAAGCTAACCCTTGGTCATAGAATTCTTAAGCATAACAAAAGATAAGACATAGAGGAAGCATCGTAAGAGAATCCAAATAGGAAGCATAATCATATAAAAGAGAGATAAATATGACGTACAACTCAATAGTGATCCCATAACATCTATGTCTGAAAATCCTCTAATACTATCATAGAGAGTTGATGGGACAATACCCCAACTAACTCGACAATCTGAAATGAAAGGGAACATAAATCTAGAGTAAAGTCTAGTCCTTGAACTACGAGGACTCACCAAAGCTGGCTGAGAGTAGCTAGGAACTCTAGCCACGTATCTGTGAAGGGACACCTGAATCTGCATCATCAAAGGATGCAGCGCAATATGCGTTAGTACTATGGAATGTACTAAGTATGTGAGCAATGCATAAATAAAGTGAAACATGCTTTAAAAAGTATTTAGGTAAATCCATGCATAGTAAAGATCATGAGAAGATATCATAGTGGAAATCAAATCATAAGGCAAAAGCCAACTTCAAAATGATAGTTCATAAGAGAGTTCATAATGCTTAGAAGACTTGAAAACATACATACGGGAGTTTCTTATAACCGACATGAGACCACGTGAGCTACATGGAATCTAACTATATAACCCCAGTTAGCAAAGCTGACTTTGAACCCTGCCAAGGAACAAGTCACCATACCCAACTATATAACCCTAGTTGGCAAAGTTGTCCTATGCCCCGCTAAGGCAAGGACACCATACATAAAAACGTGGATCCACTTTCATAAGCCTTTAAGGCACATATCATATCATATCATGACCTATGCTGGCAACGTAGTTTATGGGACTAAGGGTACTCTCACCCCGTCCTCTCGGTGCTAAATACTACTCCCAAAACATACATACATATAGCTCATAATCATGAAGGCATACTCTCATGCCAAATCTTGTTCATAGTAAGGGCATACTCTCATGCCACATCTTATTCATAAAGCATGAAAATACATCGGGTATCATGCAACTTTCATATCATAGTTCATAAAGCTTAGCATAGCCATAATTCAAAATATTCTTTTCTTTCTAAATTCATACTTGAAGAATTAGGCATGCAATTTCATAATTACATAAAGGCCATGATATCTAATCATTCCAAGTTTCTCTTGAAAACATGTAATTTCATAAATACATAAAGGCCATGATATCTAATCATGCCAAGTTTCTCTTGAAAATATGCAATTTCATAAATACATAAAGGCCATGATATCTAATCATGCCAAGTTTCTCTTGAAAACATGCAATTTCATAGTCTCATGCTAGAAATCAACTTTCATGCTTGGTCTTTTAAAATCAATAAGGAAATCATAATCAAATCATGAGAAATCAATAAGAAACCATGAATTTAAACATAGAAACAGATTTCATAAACTTTTCCCAATTTAGATCAAAACCCTAATTTCATAAGTTCATATTTCAAGTGGTGGAGGTTAGGAGGGTCAACGATAGGTTGATGACAATTAAGTTAGTCCTTGGAGGGTCTACTTTGAACATTATTAGTGCGTATGCACCACAATCGGGCTTAGATGAGGAGGAGAAGAAACGCTTTTGGGAAGTTTTGGACGAGGTAGTGGGAGGTTTGCCTAATACTGAGAAGCTTTTCATTGGAGGAGATTTCAATGGGCACATCAGGGAATCTTTGAGGGGTTATGATGATGTGCATGGAGGCTTTGGTTTCGGGGATAGGAATGAAGGGGGTGCCGCACTCTTGGATTTTGCTAGAGCCTTTGGGTTGAGAGTAGCTAACTCTAGTTTCTCGAAGAAGGAGGAGCACTTGGTTACCTTCCGTAGTTCGGTGGCCAAGACTCAGATAGACTTTTTGCTCCTTAGGACAGGTGATAGAGGTCTTTGTAAAGAATCTAAGGTTATCCCAAGTGAGAATCTTTCGACCCAACATAGACTCTTAGTGATGGATTTAGAGATCAAGAAGGAGGAAAAGAAGCGGATTGTGGATGACCGGCCTAGGATTAAATGGGGTAGCCTGACTATGGCCAGTGCACTGGAAATAGGGGAGAAGTTGTTGACTAGGGGGGCTTGGGGGAGTAGTGGGGATGTGGATAATATGTGGGATACGATCGCTAGTTGCATAAGGGAGACGGCTAGAGAGGTGTTGGGCGTCTCGAGAGGTCGTTCTGGCAAGCATCGAGGGGACTGGTGGTGGAACGGAGAAGTAAAAGGAAAGGTGGAGGAAAAAAAGGGGTCATATGCGAAGTTGGTAGAGAGTAAGGATGAGGAGGAGAGGCGAAGGAATAGGGAGGCGTATAAGATTGATAGGAAGGAGGCTAAGTTAGCGGTAACGGCAGCTAAAACGGTAGCCTTTGAAAGTTTATACGCGGCTTTAGAGGATAAAAGTGGGGATAAGAAGTTATACAGGTTAGCAAAGGCTAGAGAGAGGAGGACTCAGGACCTTGACCAAGTGAAGTGCATCAAGGACGAAGATGGCAAAATACTAGTAGATGAGGTACTCATTAGGAGGAGATGACAGTCTTACTTCCATGGACTCTTGAATGAAGAGGGGGACAAAAGCTTTGTGCTGGGAGATTTGGCACACTCAGAGAGGCGTAGTGACTATGATTATTGTAGCCGTATAAAGGTTGAAGAGGTTAAGGTTGCGATTCATAAGATGCGAAGGGGTAGGGCGACGGGGCCAGATGAGATTCCCGTTGATTTTTGGAAGAGCTCGGGTGAGACAGGTGTGAAGTGGCTAACCGAGTTGTTTGATGGTATTTTTAGAACGGCAAAGATGCTTGAAGCTCGGAGATGGAGCACGATGATTCCTTTGTACAAGAACAAGGGTGATATTCAGAGTTGCAACAACTATAGGGGTATCAAATTGCTAAGCCACAGTATGAAGGTCTGGGAGAGGGTGGTGGAGTTGAGGTTGAGACAGATCGTGCCTATTTCAGAGAACCAGTTCGGCTTTATGCCAGGACGCTCGACTACAAAAGCTATTCATCTCCTTAGAAGACTGGTGGAGCAGTACAGGGAAAGGAAGAAGGACTTGCACATGGTGTTCATCGATCTAGAAAAGGCGTATGATAAAGTCCCTAGAGAGGTCCTTTGGAGGTGCTTGGAGGCTCGAGGTGTACCCGTGGCGTACACCAGATCAATTAAGGACATGTATGAGGGGGCCAAGACTCGCGTTAGAACTGTGGGAGGAGATTCGAAGCACTTTCCCGTGTTAATGGGGTTGCACCAGGGATCGACCCTTAGCCCGTTTTTATTTGCCTTGGTAATGGATGTATTGACGCGGCAAATACAAGGTGAGGTGCCATGGTGCATGTTATTTGCGGATGATGTAGTTTTGGTGGACGAGACTCGCGGAGGAGTTAATGCTAAGTTGGAGGTTTGGAGACAGACCCTCGAGTCGAAGGGGTTTAGGTTGAGCAGGACCAAGACTGAATATATGGAGTGCAAGTTCAGTGAGGCGACTCAGGATGATGATGTAGAAGTGAAGCTGGATACACAGGTCATCCAAAAGAAAGGGAAGTTTCAAGTATCTTGGGTCTATTATCCAAGGAAATGGAGAGATTGATGAGGATGTCACCCATCGTATTGGTGTTGGGTGGATGAAATGGAGGCTCGCATCTGGAGTCTTGTGCGATAAGAAGGTGCCTACTAAACTTAAAGGCAAATTCTACAGAGTGGTGGTCCGACCAGCTTTGTTGTATGGAGTTGAGTGTTGGCCAGTAAAGAACTCCCATATTCAAAAGATGAAGGTGGCGGAGATGAGGATGTTGCGATGGATGTGCGGGTTTACTAGGAGAGATAGGATTAGGAATGAGGATATCCGAGATAAGGTGGGTGTGGCATCGGTGGAAGATAAGATGCGGGAAGTGAGGTTGAGATGGTTCGGACATGTGAGGAGGAGAGGCACGGATGCTCCAGTGTGGAGGTGTGAGAGGTTGGCTATGGATGGTTACAGGAGAGGACGAGGTAGACCGAAAAAGTATTGGGGAGAGGTGATTCGACAGGACATAATGCAGTTGCAGCTTACCGAGGACATGACCCTAGATAGGAAGGTGTGGAGGACGCGGATTAGGGTAGAAGAGTAGTAGGTAGAAGTGTGTGTAGGCTAGTAGGTTGCAGTGTAGGCTTATTGTCCCGACTAGTAACCATAGTGTTACGCTTATAGTTTCTTGTTCTTGGATTCCTCGTGGTAGTATTTTGTGGCAGTGCTCTGTTTCTGTCTGTTGTTTGTTACTACATATTACTTCCTATCGTCTCTTGTAGTTTTATCTTGTATTTTTATCCTGTATCATTGTTACGTCCTTTTTAGCCTATTTTTAGACGGTTTTGTCTTGAGCCGGGGGTCTATCGGAAATAGCCTCTCTACCTCACCTCTGAGGTAGTGGTATGGACTGCGTACACTCTACCCTCCCCAGACCCCATGCTGTGGGAATACACTGGGTATGTTGTTGTTGTTGTTGTTGATATTTCAACATAAGAATTGGGAATTTTGGGCACAAGGGTGAAAGGAATCCATTGTTAAAGACCCACATACCTTGGTGGAAGATTACCCACTTGATTGGAAAAGAATTAGGAGACTTTACTTGGAGCTTGGAGACTTGAAGCTTGAGAGGAGGTTGGAGACTTGAAGCTTGAGAGGAATCCTTAAGGTTGGGGGGGTGGAGACTTGGAGAAGAAATCTGAAAGGAAACTCTTGAGAGACTTCCTTACTTGAGCTTCTTATGATCTTGCTTGCTAGAAACCCTAGGTGTCTTGCCTTAGGGTCTTGAGGGAACTCTTTAGAGGTGGATTGATGTTCTTATGAGGAATACACTCTTTTGGGTGTTTAGAAGATGAGGGGAAGAACCTGAGGTGAGGAAAGTACCAAACTACCCTTAATTAAACTCATAGGAAAAGTAGAGAAAAATCATCAGACGGTCCCTCTGACGGGCCGTCGGAGCTCCCACGGGTCATCGGGATCAAACCGAAGTACTCTAGGGATCAAAAAGGGTCTACTGGACCATTATGATGTCCTAGTCCCACGGGACATCGCCCCTCCCACGGGCATCGCAGTTTGGGCGTCACAGTGCCACGGTCTTCAGCCAGCCCGTCGGATTTTTGCAGCTGACAGTGCTTCACTAAAATACTCATAACCTTTTACTCCGGACTTGTATAAACAATTCGTTGGTGGAGTTGGAAAGATAATTCAAATACCTTTAATTTGGTAGGTACTAGGCCACCTAACACTTTATATTCTAGGATATATGATCGTTTAAAGTTGACACTAGTAAGAACTTACATGGAAACTGAATTGGTAGAAAGACTTTCAACTTAACTTTGAGCTAGGGGTCCTTTATGACTTCAATTAGCATATAATACTCCTTCAAAACTTAGGAATAGATCTTAATACTTAGATATAGAGAAAATTCATCTAGTTCGAATCTAACAACGCATGAAGAACGGTTTGGATCATGAATTAGAATTTCTGGGGTGTTACAATATCTCCCCCTTGGGATCATTCGTCCTCGAATGAAGACTAATAAGCTGAGATTGGAGGTGGAAAAGGTTACAATCCTATCAACGGAGTTCTAATAGCTGAAATACTTAATGGTAACAGGTTTTTGACTGAAATATAAACTAAGATGGATTCATGGAACATGTATGCATACTGAGCGCATAAGCACAACTAATGAGACATAAAACTGAATATCTAACATGATAACTGGTCTGGATTAAGAGTAGGGACTCAACTGAAACTCATAGCGAACGATCACATTTTTAGGGATCATGGTCAACTGAATGAAACTTCAAACTGAGAGGAGTAGCTATACGAGAAAACCATTCCCTTCTGAACTGAACTTACTACCATGGACTTAGCTGAACGTAGGGCCTTCTGTCCTTAGGAATGATTATCGGTAGGTATGAACTGATATCATATGAGAACCCTGGGTTGGGAGTAAGAACAAGACTATTCCAGCCTAAATAACACATCTGATAACTTTTAAGCTTAAGAACAACTTTTTAACTACACTAACTTCCCTGAATAGCACAGTTACCATTTGCGACTAAAATTCTCACCAGCACACATATAGATACTAAGGTCTGAGTCTGACTACCTTCTTCAACTATTTTTAAGACTATCTTGACTAAATCTCTTGCACCCAGAATGTATCCTGAGAATAGTATTCCTTCTTATCACAACAACCACTAACCTTGAGCCCCTAATAAAAGCGTCACTAGTTGTACAAGCAAAGTCCATATGTATTTCATCACAATGTTCAAGCTTATAACTATGGTCACCTTATGGTTTCTTGTATCTTACACTATCCAAGACTTCTCCTTTCTTCCCTAGCATATTTAGGAGGTATAACTTGAAGAACCTCTACAACGAAACATACCAAGGTTGAAGACTTCTAAGCTAGAACATTGAGTGATGGAGACTTGAAGATGGAGACCGTTAGCTTGGAGCTTGAAGCTTGGGGGAGTGGATTTCTTCCTCTTTTGGAATTTAGAATGAGGGAAATAAGGAAAGATTAGGCTAATAGGGGTTAAAATCAAATTTCCCCTGGCTTAAAGGAAGGATTGCAGGAAATTTTCTGCCAAGCGAGCTACCCGACGGGCGTTAGAACCACGATGGCCCATCAGACCAGGTCGTCAGAATAGCTGGCTGAGGCTTGAGGTTACTGGAGGATTTACACGGTGGGTTCCCACGGCCCATCACAACCACGAAGCCCATGGTGACCGTCCGTTAGAACATTAAGGGATTGGGGAAAAGGCTACTGAAGGGTTCCCACGGCGGGGCCAACATCCCGTGGTGGGTGCCACGCCCGTCGCCCTAGGCCATCGAGTTGGGAAAACTATGTTTCAGGGCCACTGGACAACTCCCATGATGATCCCCATGGCGCGTCAAAACTTCGACGCCCGTGGTGGTCGCCCATGGGGACCTACAATTGCAGAAATTTTCAGGGATTATAAGTTAGAAAGCTGATCTAAACACCGAGGTGCTATAGTATCTCCCTCTTGGGCCTGTGCTACCCTCCTAAGCTTGTGGACCTCTCATTATCCTCTAGACTGAACTACAAATCAGTTTGCTCTAACAGAATAGACACAAATCTAGAATCTAGTATGAATATCCACTTCCTTCTATAGCATAAGACTCTCCCTCGCCTAAAAGCCTAAGCCGCAATCTTTCTATTTCAAATAGGAGTTTTACATTACACATTCAATAACTTACAACCTATCCCTTGCAATAACATGTTAGACTTACATGGTCCTAACTCTCAAAGTCCTCTCTTTCTACTATCCACAACACCAAATGCGTTAAAGCCTATACTGAGAGGCTCAAAATCGTATATCCTCCTCTGGCCCACATATACATATCATGCTCACATATTCACACTTGTTGTAATTTCATGAACTTAAACTCTTATATTATACTATACCACACTTACCAGATAAATCCTATAAAACCATCATTATCTCTCTCATACTACCATCCTTTTGTTCACATTCTATACTTGGTTTGCACTAGCATAATAACTTACTACTCTTTAGTCCACACCAAGGGATGTATGATCCCATCACATATCTAAAAGACCACAACTCTGAATGCATGCTCTAGCCAAATGCTATTCCCCCTCTAAGCTACTACACTTCTGACTTCATACTTCTAGCTCGAGGTCCATTCTACTACTAATGGCTTACAACACAACATATATCGGGTGGCAACACTACCCAAGGATCTACGTATACACTTTCCCTTCTTGAGGAGTAATTAGTAACAAAGTTCTGGAAGAGATCTAAGAGTACCTTACTAATAGATAATCTGACATTTACTACTTCTAGCACCTCATATATGAAGTATAAACAATGGAACTGGGAACAATGCATAAATATGGGGGTAAATAGAGTTAAACTCAATCGCACGATAAGGAACATGAAGAAGTGAAGTTTTTCCTAAAACACCTCATAGCCTCCCCCTCATAAGTGTGGCGCGCTTCACACCCATGAAAGAGACACTATTTGATGTGGCTTTCAGACACCCTAGGACTCTTGAACCTGAGGCTCTGATACCAAGTTTGTCATGCCCCTAGGTTACCCCCTAGACGTAACATGGGACTTGGAACCACAAGAATCCCAAGTTAACCCTTGGTCATAGCATTCTCAAGCATAACAAAAGATAAGACATAGCGGAAGCATCGTAAGAGAATCCAAATAGGAAGCATAATCATATAAAAGTGAGTCAAATACGAAGTACAACTCAATAGTCATCCCATAACATCTATGTCTGAAAAGCCTCTAATACTATCATAGAGAGTTGATGGGACAATACCCTAACTAACTCGACAATCTGAAATGAAACGGAACATAAAGCTAGAGTAAAGTCTAGTCCTCGAACTATGAGGACTCACCAAAGCTGACTGAGAGTGGCCGGGAATTCTAGCCACGTATCTGTGAAGGGACACCTGAATCTGCATCATCAAAGGATGCAGCGCAATATGCGTTAGTACTATGAAATGTACTAAGTATGTGAGCAATGCATAAATAGAGTAAAATATGCTTTAAAACTTATTTAGGTAAATCCATGCATAGTAAAGATCATGAGAAGATATCATAGTGGGTAAGGCACAAGCCAACTTCAAAATGATAGTTCATAAGAGAGTTCATAATGCTTAGAAGACTTGAAAACATACATACGGAGTTTCTTATAACCGACATGAGACCAGGTGAGCTACATGGAATCTAAATGTATATTCCCAGTTAGCAAAGCTGACTTTGAACCCTGCCAAGGAACAAGTCACCATACCCAACTATATAACCCTAGTTGGCAAAGCTGTCCTATGCCCCGCTAAGGCAAGGACACCATACATAAAAACTTGGATCCACTCTCATAATCCCTTATAGCACATATCATATCATATTATGACCTACGCTGACAACGTAGTTTATGGGACTAAGGGTACTCTCACCCCGTCCTCTCGGTGCTAAATACTACTCCTAAAACATACATACATATAGTTCATAATCATGAAGGCATACTCTCATGCCAAATCTTGTTCATAGTAAGGGCATACTCTCATGCCACATCTTATTCATAAAGCATGAAAACACATCGGGTATCATGCAACTTTTATATCATAGTTCATAAAGCTTAGCATAGCCATAATTCAAAACATGCTTTTCTTTCTAAATTCATACTTGAAGAATTAGGCATGCAATTTCATAATTACATAAAGGCCATGATATCTAATCATTCCAAGTTTCTCTTGAAAACATGCAATTTCATAAATATATAAAGGCCATGATATCTAATCATGCCAAGTTTCTCTTAAAAACATGTAATTTCATAAATACATAAAGGCCATTATATCTAATCATGCGAAGTTTCTCTTGAAAACATGCAATTTCATAGTCTCATGCTAGAAATCAACTTTCATGCTTTGACTTTCAAAATCAATAAGGAAATCATAATCAAATCATGAGAAATCAATAAGAAACCACGAATTTAAACATAGAAACTAATTTCATAAACTTTTCCCAATTTAGATCAAAACCCTAATTTCATAAGTTCATATTTCAACATAAGAATTAGGGATTTTGGGCACAATGGTGAAAGGAAACAATTGTTAAAGACCCATATACCTTGGTGGAAGATTACCCACTTGACTTGGAGCTTGGGGACTTAGAGCTTGAGAGGAATCCTTAAGGTTGGGGGGGTGGAGACTTGGAGAAGAAATCTGAAAGGAAACTCTTGAGAGACTTCCTTACTTGAGCTTCTTATGATCTTGCTTGCTAGAAACCCTAGGTGTCTTGCCTTAGGAACTTGAGCGAATTCTTTAGAGGTGGATTGATATTCTTATGAGGAATAAACTCTTTTGGGTGTTTAAAATATGAGGGGAAGAACCTGAGGTGAGGAAAGTACCAAACTACCCTTAATTAAACTCATAGGAAAAGTAGAGAAAAATCATCGGACGGTCCCTCTGACGGGCCATCGGAGCTCCCACGGGCCGTTGGGATCAAACCAAAGGACTCTGGGGCTCAAAAAGGGTCTACTGGACCATTATGAAGTCCTAGTCCCACGTGATGTCGCCCCTCCCACGGGCGTCGAAGTTTGGGCGTCACAGTGCCACGGGCGTCGGCCAGCCCGTCGAATTTTGGCAGCTGACAGTGCTTCACTAAAATACTCATAACCTTTTACTCCGGACTTGTATAAACAACTGGTTGGTGGAGTTGGAAAGATAATTCAAATACCTTTAATTTGGTAGGTACTAGTCCACCTAACACTTTATATTCTAGGAGATATGATTGTTTAAAGTTGACACTAGTAAGAACTTACATGAAAACTGAATTGGTAGAAAGACTTTCAACTTAACTTTGAGCTAGGGGTCCTTTATGACTTCAATTAACATCTAATACTCCTTCAAAACTTAGGAATCAATCTTAATACTTAGATATAGAGAAAATTCATCTAGTTCGAATCTAACAACGCATGAAGAACGGTTCGGATCATGGATTAGAATTTCTGGGGTGTTACAACCATCATGACCTGAGAAATCGAGTCGTGAAATATAGCGGCTTGCACACTGCTATTGTGACCCCCAACATTAGCAGCCTAGAAAATTTACCATTTTCTGCAAAATTCCCTCATTCCCCCTCCCTGTTATCAACGTTAACCCCTGAAATTGTATCATGGTCTTAAACATAACCCTAAGACCATCCCTAGCAATGCATAATTGAGAATTTAGCACCACATTATCATAAAATCAGTTATGAAACACACCAGAAAGTTGTTCATAACATCACATTCCCATTATCATACCAGATTAGTCCTTTTTCCCCATGGTTCCCAACCAATCCGGACTGTCATGAAATTGGAGTTTTTTTACAGTCACAAATAATCATGTCCCCTTACCATTTTTACCAACGGTAAGTCCATACCCAAACTTAACACAAAAATTTTAGTTAAATCACATAACAGTTAACCACTTAACCAATCACATATAACCAAGTTAAAACTTTTCACTAACCACAAAGTTCAAAGTAATTCAAGCAATTACACACCACACACTCGCATCCATTCAAATAATGCAATGCACATAATCACAAATCTTGAGCTTCAACACTCAATTAAATCAGGTTCATTATCTTCTATTCGCCTCATGGATGATCATTAGCCGATTCATCCATTCCTTTACATAGCCTCCCATGCCGGATACCAATTGGAACCTTCCTAGTTCTAATTTCCCTTGCTTGTGTCATTTCAGCCAAAAATAACGGCATCCATTTACCTTGTTAAGATACCAATTGAATTCAAGAGATACCAATTGGACTCATCCCATAAAGAAAGTAACAAACCGCACAAAGGGAGTTAAAGAAGAGAGACAATTTCCTAGAATGCTTCATAGCTCCCCGAAGATTAGATGTGGACGTTGTTGACACCCAATTTTAGCTCTCTATTTTTTTTCATAATTAATTTTCTATGGTTCTTAGTCCCGAGGACTTCTTCAAAATGATTTCCTTATTTTTATATTATTTTAAATAAATTTGGCACCAATAATCATTCTTAAAAAATTATTTTTTATAATAATAATAATAATAATAATAATAATAATAATAATAATAATAATAATATCGTATCTTATAAAATCACCCAAAAATATTTTATAATTTATTCTTTTCACTAATTTAATAAGATGTTATTATATTAACTATTATTTCAAACTCTAAATAAATTTTGTCGCATTGCTATAATATTTTCTAAATATAGTTTTATTAATTATGAATTGCGATTACACGTATTAAAATTGTTTTAAGTCATTGAAAAATTAATTAGGACGAAAGAAGCATTGTTTAATTAGTTAAGTGAAAAAGATTGGAAAAATTAAAATTTTCTTACAAACTAGTATATATTGACATATAATTGGGGCAATTTTCTATCTATTTTAACCCAAAATCACCTAACCCAACCCAACTTACTCCTAACCCGGCCCAAACCCCTCAAAAGAATCAGCCTAACTAATCCCTAAATCATCTCCTCTCCCTCATCGTTGAAAACCAACTACATCAGCCATTCCTTCACCCTTTCCTCTCCACTTTCCAGCCCTTTATGTCAATATTGCCGCTCCTCATCAACTTTACGTCCATCCATCACCTTTTTCTAAAGTAAAACAGAGCTCAACGGCTCTCCCTCTCTGCTATGCTTCGAAAAAAAAAGAGGAAGGGCACTCGAAAACCAAAGGGTACAAGCTTAATCCAATAGGTCCGAGCTCAAACGCCCCAGCAAGTTATGATCTTTCAAATCTGATCTAAAAAAGGGAGATTTTGTTCATCATTATCCTCCTTTCTCTCTCTCTAACGGCCACTTCTCCCACTCTTAATTTTGAATTCAAAAATCTTCTCCAAGAGGCTGACAAGCCATTGATTCCAGCTATAAAAGGGACCCTCTATTGCTCTCTACGGAGAAAAGGACGAAAAAAAGAAAAGCTTCTCTCAATTTCTATTCATCTTATTCTCTAATCAATTTCCTCTTTTTTGTTCTTCTCGGAATACTTGGAGTGGAAACCGGAGCCGAAATTGAAGTCGGAGCTGCTAGCTTGAAACTCGACACTCAGACGGCCTTAATCGCTGCCCAACACAAGGTAAATTCTATCCCGTCTAGTTACATTATGTTTAGTTTTATAATCCATTGATTATGCGAGTTTGGTTGTTGTTGTTTGGCTGATTTTCGGCATAAATATACGGGACAAAGATAGTTTTGGCTTTTAGTTTTATTCACATCAGGTTGTATGTTTATAAGGTATTTACAGCCTATAGATTAGTTTATGAAGTAGAGATTCATGCACTAATGGAGAAGTGTACCTTTATTTTCAAATAATAGTATTCCGATTCTGCCGATAGTCTTAATACACCCATCTGTTGTGTCTCTGTTTTAAAATTCTCCATTGATTATTTTCATTGTCAAACTTTGTCGGTACTCGTTTCATAGATTCTGAAATCTGTGTTTTCTTTAAATATTTTTTAGTGTTGAGAAATACATGTGTCTTCAAAACTGTTGGACTAATTTCATATCCTAATGAACCTACGTGAATTAACTAGCACGTAAACATGCCTTATTATGTTACTTTGGTTTAATTGTTGAGATTATTTGTGGCCACTATTTTGAAACTTCCTCCCAAGTCTTTTTCATAAATGTATGTGTACTATTTTAAACTGGTCTAAGTAGCATAATCCCCTTAATTGTTTAAGTGTTTATATGTTCACTTAGTAGTAATGTGTTCAAGATAAGTAAAGAACTAAAAACAAAGTTCCCTAAATATGGCAGCATCCCTTTTTCTTTTAATGAAAATCATGACTTTGTATTAAACTTGTGATTTAATTTACCTTTGATTTCTTAAATATATTTCTCTATCTTAATATATGGGAGTAAGTAGGAAGATAAGCTGGTGAAGAAAAACCTATCCCGTCTAATTACGTTATGCTTAGTTTTATTTTCGTAGAACATTGATTCTGTTTGGTTTGGCATTAGTTGTTATAGACGGCTGATTCCGAGTGCAAAAATGTGAAATGAAAATGGTGTTTGGTCGTTTGGTTTTGTTCACATTAGGTGTGTGTTTGTAAAACATTTATAGTTGTCTTTAGTTCAAAATAATTTTCATGAAGTTCTCCATTTTAAGTGTAATAGTTCTCTACCAATTTCAGTTTCAAAAGCATGGATTAGTGGTCTGTTTAAAACTGTGGTAGCATGAGACTTGGACCATTATGAACATTACAAGTAGCGGTAGTTATTTCTCTATTGGTTGCATTCACAAGAATTTTCAGCTACTAACATAGCATGAAAAGGGCTTTAAGGGTTTTAAACTTTTAGGTAGTGTCATCTGTTTATCTCCATATCGTTACATGCTTGTTTGAGTGTTTGCATATAACCTTTAGCGCCTAAGATGGGCTACTGCGTTTTTCAGTTTTGATTAGCCATTGATGATGAAAAGAAAAGTTATGTGTTTTGTTATAAAGAAATGGAGACTATGCCTTTAAGCTTTTGCGTGTTTCGGTTTCACGTATGCTGCACTATATCCATTTGTGGCTATTTATGCACCTTTTTACTTTAAAATGTCAAAACATGATCCCTCATAAACTTTTAGCAAGATTTTTTTAATAAAAAAAATAGTATTTTGTATATTTCCCACCATTTCCAAGATCATTTTGGGTTACCTAGTTGAGACTCTTTAAAATGTTATGAATTTAGCTCGAATAACCACCTCAACATATTTGATTTGTCCCCCCTTGTTCGATCTCTTTAAAAGAGGGCTTCCGCACATGATTCTCAATCTTAACTGATTATGGTATTTAAATGTGTTGAGTTATAACTTGGAAAACATGCTATTAGTAATGTTACTTAATTTTGCTGTTGTGAATCATCTTAGTTAAATATAGAATCATACTTGCTCTAATGTACTTGCTACGTATGTTGCTGAGCTTCGTTTCTTTTTGTTCAGTTCAAACTGATTCTAATCCTTTTCCTCTTTCTTTGTTTCCATGTACAATCGGAGAGCTGGAGTTCTCATTTTGAAACTCATTTATGATCCAAAAAGTTGTTGGGTCAGCAGCTATTAGGAGACCACACGCGCATTTGGAGTCTAATATTAGGAGTTGGACTCTCAAAGAACCCTATATTTCTTAGTTCTCTCCGTCCTTTATATTTTATTATTATTGTTGACACTGTTATTTGCTAACTTTATATGTGCCTTTGTGTGATTTCGTACAGGCTCATAGCCACCTTTGTGGATTCTCCCTCTCCTTAAGTATTAAGTGTTTATTGTCTTCTTTAAAAAAAATAACAATTATCATGTCACTGCTTTCTAACACAAGGTTATTTTAGAAAATCAAAATAGAGATTTCTTTCTTGTCATTGATAAAATTTGGGAGCTGTACCTTTTTTATTAAAAATATCGCGTTTCTTCCGCTATTAGTTATTTTTACATCGTCAGACAAAAACTTAGAAATGAGAAGCTAAAAAATGACTTTTTTTAAAATCTGCTTATCAATTTTTGCTAAAATGGATTGCCAACTCAATTTTTACTAATATTATTTGTATAAAATTTTGATCTACAATTATCCCATTTCAGAGTATTCTCCAAAAGAAAAATTGCAAGTATGAGGTATATATATTATTATTTTTACAAACATATTTTTTTACATTGCCATTATATTATATCGTACTGTACATATACTTATTTTTACATACGTGCGAGCATACTGACATACATACATACTTTTTACACTTATAGTATTTTACACACATGCATATCCATACCTATTTTTACCACATACTATTTTTCACTACATGTACACATGTTTATAAGGTATTATTTTATTGCACATTATATACATACTCTTTATGCACACTTTTTTTTACCACTACACATACATTATTTATATACATATATACTTTCTTTATACTTTATACTACTTTTAAATATTATATTTTTACCTTTTAAATTATATTTACATCTTTCTCTCGTATACATATATATTTCTTTTACTTTTTATATACCTTATACTTTCTTTTAAACACAACAAATGTTTCTAATTTATTTTACTCCTTTTTTATATATATATTTTATTTAAAATTACATCTTCTAAAAATATCTTTCTTTTAATAAGTAGTGCTAAACAAATATCCCTAAATCATTTTCCAAAATTAAGTTTTAAGGACTATCTTCGGATAGGCTCTGAGGGATGCTTAATACCTTCCCCTCGAGTGTAACCAAAACCCTTACCTAAAATTTCATCGATTTTCACAGACTAAAAACAGAGTTTTACATTAACAAATGATTTTCCTAATTTTTCCTAAAAAGATTAGGTGGCGACTCTAAACCCTTTTCAAAATCAGGTAGAAGAGCGGATGTTGCAAATATATTTTGGCCAATTCAAAATAGGGCGCGGCGCGTCAGACGTCAATACACCAATACACGGGACTCTATTCAACATTTGCTATTGTACTGGGAGACTGATAACCTAGGTTCTGATACCAAATTGTCACAATCCAACTACCGGGTCGTGCGGACACCTACTCTAAGCACCTAGATAGAAGAATCCTTACCACCCTATCCAACAAGTAATGCAGAAATCAATAGTAAAACATAAGAAATAGCCTTTTTTTAATACTGGAAAAACATTTATAAGCTTTAATACAATGAAATCCTTTACAAAATTTGAATACAAACCCTTCCAAGGAACTAGTCTAAACAGGTACAAGAGCTCTAAGAAGAGATGCAAGTAAAATAAGACGCAGCTCCCACCATAGAAAAAAGAGGAGTAGAAGCTGCTAGAGATCACCATCATCTTTACCTAGAAACATCACTGACAAGACTATACCAAAAGGTATATCAAAAGTAGTAGTATCAGTAAAAACAACACATACTGGTAGGCATCATCGGTCGACTCGAATCCACCACATAATATCATGCAGAAATCCAAAAGAAACACAATATGAAGTTACCAAGTCCAGTCCTTTATCAACCACCTTACTACCACGATATAACATCTTTGCACCTTGGAGACTTCCACCATTCTATCCTGGATATAAAGTCACACATAACATTAGGACTTCCCAAGTCACACTTAACACTAGGACTTACCAAGTCACCCATCTTATCACTATAAGCACCTCAGTGGTTCCAGTATCAACAATCAGCTTTACTATCCACCCCTGCTAGCTAGTTGCGAGACAACCTATAAGACCTTGATTTACTACCCTGACTCAAGTTGAGATCCTAAGTCAACCACCTTGACCCTTCGCCCTTAGCCAAACAATGGACTACTTGTGAGTTCTGCGTATTCAACCCACCAAGGTTCCTTACCCGTGACATCCTGCCAGCTCAGGCACTCACTGAATAGTAGCCTTGTTTTACTAACCCAGTCAAACCCAACTCCCTAGGAACCTTAGGCCCATCAAGCAATACGCCTCACAACCCCTACTCTTGTGACCAACTAGCCCAGACAATATGAAATAACCAAGTCCATAAGACTATCAATAAGACTGGGTCCACAACCGGACTCAATAACCATATAAGTCATGCCCAACTATGCAAGTAACCAAACCACATATAATTGTGTCATAGCTTGCAAGCTACCCGGACCTCCCAAGGATCCCTAGGACATCATCTATGTCATTTTAACATGCAACCCTGGTTTACAGATGAAACCACCTTATCACTTAAGCACACCAACCTGACCTCCCAAGGACCAATATGTATGTCAAGTAATACTAAATCTTGGCCCTCTCAGGAAACCAATATGTAATGAACATCACTAACATATAAACCCGGTTTATTCAAAAAACCAACACATATATAGCAATTAATCCCGTACCAGGCGTGGTACCTGAGCCAACCATAATAGAACCTGTACTAGGCATGGTACCCGAGCCAACCAGGCGTGATATACCAGGCGTGGTACCCAAGCCAACTGATATGTATCCCGTACCAGGCATGGTAGCCAAGCCAACCGAATGTCACACACAATCCAACAATCAACAATAATGAACACAATTACACTTGTAAACCAACAATCCACAAAGACAAGTCTCATTTCACATGACTGACAACCAAATATTTAGACATTCATAATTTCATTCCCTAAACAATACAATGCAGATACAATACTAAGCAGCAGTTATCATCTACACAAATTGCAAATAGGAAAAACAACAACCATCACCTACCACAATAGACATGGTTCATTATTCTAACCTTGATAACCTGTCTGAAGACCGATCCCTGGATTATTCAACTAACCACATGCACTTATCTGCCTCTAATCCTAGACCTCTTTAGAAGAGTACACATATTGTAGGGAATTCATCCTCGACATTACTAATTTTAGAACATCCTTATTCACCATAATTCCTTTATTTAGATCACTCCCGAGAACCCGCTACAATCTAGTAATTCATTCACATATAAACATTACCGGCTCCTTAAATCCACCCAAGAATTTAGTCTCCCCAGGATGTAAAAATCCTAATATTAACAATAAGACACAAATTGGAAACACATAATTCATGACACAATAACTCCACCTCAGTCAGCTAAACAATCCATAAATTAATCCTCCAGACTCCATGCCCAAAGGCCTAGGCATGAATTCTCCCATCATTCTACCTAGATGCCAAACATCTGCTGCAGAAGTCTGAACAAGAATTTCTGACTCCATGGAGGCAAATCCTGATGGAAAGTGGACCTAGAATCCATGGATTTTACCCTATTTGAGTGAGAATCCTTCCTCTCTATTGTTCCCCAGGTTTGGAGCAGCCTAAGAGGATTTTTGGAGCAGCCCTCGCCTGTTTGGAACTGAAGAAGAGATAATAAAATTATGAAACCCGTTTCTAGGTTTTCTAGTCCCGTCATCCTGCTATAGCAGCCAAATCCCACTATAGCGGCACTGCCATAGGTGTAGCCGCCCACTATAGCGAGGTTGACCTCCTTGACTTTCACTATAGCAGGAATTTCTCCGCTATAACGGTTATCATTGTAGCACAATATCAACCTCTATAGTGGTTGACACGGAACAGAACCTCAGGAAATCCTCCAAAATTGCCCATTTTACAACACACTTCAAATCTTGATGTTCCAAACCAACACTTTTACATCAACTTCGATATCAGGGGTTCTATTTACCTGAATTCACTTTTGAAAAGTCCTCCGGACTCCTTAACGCCTTAGCTAACCTCAGGAAATCCTCCAAAACTAGATCAACCTAAAACATTTTACCCAATCCTTTCCCAAATTTTCCTAGACCTTATCTCACTCAGAATTTGTCCTAGACTAGCCTAGCTCGAAATTTCAAACTCCCTAACTCAGAAGTTTTCTAACCTATTTCTTTGCATGAATAGCTCACCTATAACGAGATGCCTTTTAATAATGACTGAATAGGTCATTATAGTCGATGAGATGGCTCTTTCATGGCATGGATCCATGGCCTTCCTGACATGACATTATAGCCCATATATCCATCAAAGATGTCGAACACAATAGGCTTCTCCACAGCACCCGTCTTAGTTACCAGTGTCACCTCTCCATAGGTTACCTTGCTTTCCTGTTAAAACCAGCCAAAGTCTTAGCCAAGGGTTGCATGGCAGCGCTCGACTCCATTTGGTTGAAAACCTTTTTATGTATGATATTGGACGAGCTTCCGGGGTCAACTATCACTTTTTTTATGTCACATCCCTCTTTGTTTAAGGATATCACCATAGGGTCATTGTGATGTCCCTAGAATGCTCTAGATCTTTATCCCTGAAGGTCATTTCAATATTATTACCTTGACGCAGTTTCTTCCAATAACTCAACAATGCCTTCTCCTTCCAAGAGAATGAGATCCTGCTTTATCTAGGCTGGTGATGGTCTTTCGGGTCATCTTGCATCTGTAAGTCATCTTGCCTCCTCCTAGTGCATGAGTTCTCTGAGGCATGTTCCATTAATGTACTCCCTATGTTGCTTCTGAACTTCATATTTCCCGTGCGGTTAGTCATGACCTGCTTTCTTGGAATGTAGAAACACCATGAAACTAGCAAGTAGAAACAAAATTAAAACCCACACAGTTGCTCTGGCCCCACAGTGGGCACTAAATTGTTTACCATCGATTTGGGATAGTTAGATTTATTTGTGGGTCAAGAGCATGCGTTACAATCTTAGTTTCATTGTTATAGACGTAAATTTGCAAAAGGAAATAAACATAAAGGAAACACACAGTAAGTCAGTAAGACAAACATAAAGAATGAATCAGTGACATGGGTGAGACACTTGATCCTTCTATCTATGAACGAACCATGGTCGTAAATGATAAGTTAGCAGGCTCGGTGACAATGAAATAGTAAGAAAACTAAGAGAAAAATAGAGGAGAGATAGAGCAAGCTTAAAAAATAAGCTAAGGATATTTTATTTGCTTTAGGGTTAGTGATAACAGAAATCAGATTCTTTAAAATGATGGTAGGGGTCTTTATTTATAGGGTATAACGCAAATCTTTGGGTGGAAGGAATAGTACTATCATGCCAGGTCAATAGTACCATGTCTAATGGTTGGCTGCCACTTGTCTTCGAGCCATTGGAGGATGCCATCACATCATGCCGCGTCTGATGCAGCTCTGCTGAGTGTTGTCTGTGCACCTAAATATTCTGAGACACCATCTTTTTTGTATGTCCTTCTCATGCAGTCACTATCGCTAGCCTTGTTGGGCTACCTTTCTTTTGCCCGAGAAGCCATTCCTTCGTGTTGGGCTTGCTCTCAAAATGGCATCGTTATGAGCTGATTCTTCTTTGATCCGGACCAATTTGGTCTGATCAGTCCAATCCAGTTTTAGCCCATACATGTGTGTTATGAAATACCAAAATAAGAAGAAGAAGAAAAAGGAAAGAGAAGAGAAAACTTCTTATTTCTCCTGAAGGATTAATTAGAAAGAAGAGATTCCTTTATTTATAGAAAAAAATTGACTTTGTCCTAATGTTAGACGTTTTAATTTTTTTTCAAAGATAGATATTCATTATAACTTAATTACATTTATGACACTCCCCTTGAATGTTTAATCGATAGATAATGTGCCTTATGAAAATCTACTAGAAAAAATCTAGTGGAAAAAATGTAGTGAAGGAAAAGAGTACACATATCTAATAAGATGCATTTTGGCTGCCTCATTAAAAATTTTACAAGAAAAACCTAGTGGGATAAAAAAATTTGAGAGAAAAAAAGTACAACGTGTATTAACTCCCCCTTGATGAGAACATTAATCCAAATATTTAAATCTTCACATCCCAATCTTGTGCACCATCTTTTCAAAAGTTGTAGTTGATAGAGACTCTATGAATAATCAGCCATATTATCACTCGAATAAATATATTGCACATTGATACCACTATTCTTTTAGATCTCATGTGTATAGAAAAACTTTGGTGAAATATGATTCGTTCTATCCTTTTTTATGATTTTTTCCTTCAATAGTGCTATGCATGCTGAATTATCTTTAAATAAAAATCATAGGTACTTTTTCACATATCAAACCATATTTTCTCAAATGAGATGTATCATTAACGTCAACCATATACATTCTCGACTTGCTGTATATATAACAATTATCTCAACATGATTTGATGAAGTAGTTACAATAGATTGCTTTGTAGATCGCCAAGATATGACAGTACTCCTACATATGAATACATATAATTTATTTGAGATTAAACTTTATGTATATCCCATTAGTGCCCTACATTTCATAACCAATAAAATCTTGACAATATTTGTTAAGATAAACACATTCATATCAAGACTTGTAATTGATCTTATTTGGTGAAATAGCCTGGAGTACCCCTGTACTTATCTATGTTTGTCACCTGGGCCCTCCTACTCACCCCTTTGCCAACTGAATCCTTAAATCCACTAGAACATAATATCTTAAACCCTTTTTTGACTTGACATCTTATATGGCATAAGTGGCAAAGGTGCGTGTAATACACTCACTTTAGGAGTGTGCGAGTCATTTAAAAAGAGAATAATGATCACTTTGGCCCTTAAAACAATCATCTTCTTCCTCATTTATTTCAACACCATTGTTGATTTAATTTTGAGCTCCTTCTTGTCTCTCACTCGATCTTCTCTCTCCAAATTTCTTCTCTTTTTTTTTCTGCCGTTATTCTTCTTCTTCTTGCCAGTTACTTATGCATATTCAATTGATTTTTTTTCTTCAATTTTTTGGCTGATTTAATTTTTTTCTTCTCCACCATGATTGTTCGTTTTTGCTACTATGGAATTCATGCTGAACCTAAAATGTCAAGGACATCAACTAACCTTTGAAGAATGTTTTGGGACTTTCAAAATATGCAATTGGTGATGGATGTGGATTTTTTTGATGGGATGATCTAGTTTATCTAACATGCCAAGAACAATACTATATAAAGAACCCATGAACAAATGCTAATCGTGAAAGACAAAGAAGACATAGAAGGATTGAAAGACATGGAAGACGGGGAAGATCGAGCATTAGTGTTGATATCACTGTTATTGTAATTGTTGTAATGTGATTTCTATCTTTTGTATTTAAGATTTCTTGATGATTTGTAGTTCATCTGTTAAAGTTGGATATTTTTAGTTGTAATGTACAATGATAATGAAATATAATGACAAGAGAATTACAAGTTTGAAAAATACAAATCTTTTAATTAAGCCTTATAATTACTGTTATCAAACTATAAATTCATGAACCAAGAAAATTATTTGTCATAGCAACTTAACAAAAAAGATGGGAATCAAGTTAAAAATAAAAATAGTAGGGGATTAAGTCAATAAAACAACTATTAATTAAGCTAGACAATACATAAGTCTACTGTATGTCTTGGGTGCTTGGTGTGGCCTGAGTGGTTGGTGGCATAAGTCCTTGTGGCTTGAGTACTTGTTGATTCTTGAGTACTTGTTGTGACTTGAGTGATTAGTGTAGAGTTTGCTCTCTGTAACTTTCTTCTTGTAGCTACCTTTGAGTAACTACATGTAACACCCCAAAAATTTAAAGCTAAAGACCCAAACCATTGCCATGAGTGTAATAATAATTTCTTTAGTTTGGTGAGTGCTTTGGATGCGAATCATGTTCATAAGAAGCTCCTAACAACAAGTTAAGTTGAAAGCACCCCAACTGATCAAGTTCTCATGTAAGATTCAACTACAGTTAACTTTAAACAATCATTACTCCTAGCATATGAAGAATTAGGTGGCCTAATACTCACCAAATTAAAGGTCTTCAAGTCTTCTTTCCAATGACTCCTACCATGCGTTAATCCGAGCCCGGAGTAAAAAGTTATGCTTAGCTTACCAAGAACACGTCAGTCTACCTGAGGGTGATGACTCGGCGTGATGAACCGTCACACTTGTGATGATTCGTCAAGGCAAGTATTTAGCTTAAGCAGTGAGACCGAAATTTTGATCATGTTTTGATGGTTCGGAGTGATGACTCTTCAAGGTTCTGACGGTTCATCACCTAAACCGTCAGACAGACGTGTTCTGCACTGTTAATGCATTTTCAAGGGATTTTTTGGTCTTTTCCCACTCTCTTTTAACACCAAAACTACATCATTTTGGCCTACCTAAATCTGATATTAAGCCTAAACTACCCCAAATCCCTCATTCACTCATATATTGATTGACTCTTAATAAACAAATATAACAAAAGCGATTCTTTTCTTCTTCAAACTCTCAAGAACCCTAAGGAGCAAGAGACTCAAAGTTTAAGGTTTTCTTCAAGGTTCTTCCTCAAACTCCAAGATCAAGGTATATAAAGCTAATCTTTTCATGTGGGAACCCCGTTCTCCCATAACCAAGTTATATTTTTAGTTTAAGCCATGAATCATGTTAGGGTTCTTAAGAGTTGAAATCCTTGAGTTTAATTCTTGGTCTCTTAATGGTATTCCTTGAATGCCCTATGATATTTATTAAGAATTCTATGAGTTTGGAGTCTTTCTTCTTAATTTTATTCTTAATACATGCTTAATGATTTTTAAGTGAAGTTTACGAATTTTCTTAAAGTTATTGAGAAATTTATTCTATGATTTACTAGATTATTCATGATTTTTTATGGAATATGATTTAAAGTCTTCAAAGTGTATGTTCATAAAAGGTTTGCAAAGAATCTTTATTCTAATATCATGTCTTGAAAGAAGAAGAAGTTATGTATCATGAAAGTTAAAGTTGAGAAAAGTTAAAGAGATTTAGAGCCAAGGCTCACAAAGATAGATATGTTCATGATACGATATTTTGAATCAAGCATGATTTTTAGAAAGTGTTTCAAGATTTATATATTATGAGCATGTAATATATTTTGGGAGGACTATTTAGCACCGAGATGGGTATGGGTTTTGTAAACACATTCCCCAAAACTATGTTGCCACCATAGGATAGGATAGTCCGCAGTTAGGGCGATTCCTCTATTATTTATAGCCTTCGGACTCAGCTTTGGGATTCCCAGATTATGTTTCATCTTATACCTCGATAAGGTATAGGATGGCTCTGTCAACGAGGGAAAGTCATTGGGTTCTGGCAACGTGGACAAGACATTGTACTCCATGATGCTCACATGGTTTATGTCAGTTAAGATAAACTCCCCAAAAGAAAACTTGCTTATTTAGAGATAATTTATGATTGGCCGAGGCTACTAGTTTAAAAATAATTTTTATGAAGTATTATTTTTAATTTTTGTCCAGACTTCAGTTATTCAGTTTTCAGTTTTAGTTTTAAGAAAATATTTTAAGAAAGTTTTACTTATATTACTTTAAGTTTTAGCATTCAGGTCAGTCATTCTTATTTTCAGTTATTCATCTCTGTCTATGGTTATATTATTCATGTCTCAGTTTTTTAGTTTTATCATTCCAGATATTAGTATTGTTTCACTTTACTGCTTTGCATACCAGTACATTCAAAGTACTGACGCCTCTTTTTGGTGCTACATTATTGGATGATGTAGCCCTTAGCTATCACATATACAGGTTTCTGAGTAGACTCTTCAGTAGGCTATGCCAGCAGTTTGAGTGAGTTCTCATTATTCCCGAGGACTTAGCAGTATTCCAGTCATCAACTTTTTTTGTTACATAAAAGTAGTTGTACTCTGAATGTAATAGAGGCTTCATAGACAAAGTCAAGTCAAGCCAGTTGTAACCAGTTATTAAACATTTATTCTTTTCAGTTAATAAAAGTTTATATTATTTTATTTCATCTTTTTTACAAAGGTTAGCCCATGTTTTCAGCTTCCATAATTTTTATTAAAAAGTTTAGCTTTATTAGTTGTATGCCAGGCCAAGTGATTCTCTCGGGCCATTCGTGATTTCGGATGCTGGTTACGTCCAGGGTGTAGGCTAGTGGAGTGACACTACAGATCTATCCTTCCACCTTAGTCCATTGAATTTGTAACCAAGATCAATATTAGTAGGCACTGAACTCTTCAATATAGAACTATGTAAGACTCTTTCAGTAGTTCCAGACTGACAAAACAATAAATTTTTTAGTTAAAGATGTATTAGTGTCAAATAAATATCCTTATATGATAGGATACTTACCCTCTCTATAACACGATCACCTTCTCCAAATAGCACAACAAAATTAGCAGTTCTTGATTTCCCTTTTCTTAGCCTTTTATATGAAGGATTTGCACAACCTCTTATACCCGAGCTATTCTTCCTGTTTGAGCCACCAGCACTAATAGTTAACTGTTGAGTACCTAATTATGTTGGTTGAGCAACATTCTCAAAAATTGTAGAAGCAGTTGCAGCACTTCCACCAGCTGTTAAAATAGTTGCAGGCCTTCCACCAGCTGATTTAGCAGTGGTAGGCCTTCCACCAACTACTGAACTAGTGGGAGGCCTTCTAGCAGTAGCAGTTGCATAATTTGTAAAAGATTTTGAAGCTATGGGAGGCCTTTCAGTAGTAAAGTTTCAGTACTTTTAAAAGTGTGAGAGGCCTTCCACCAACTGGACCAACAGTTATATTTGTAATAGTAGTAGTTGAAACACTTGTAGAAGCTACTGAAGTAATGCTAGCAGGTGCTCTTGAAGTTTCAGCAGTTGAACCATTTTTTCAACATACATAATATTCAAAATTGAAGTTAAAGTTTTAACAGAATAAAATTCATTATAAAATTTAAGTAGTTAAAGTACTTACAAGAGTTGGAGATTATTTCTTATAATGTTCAGAAGTGTTGCACACAAAACATCTCATTTTTCTTCCCTTATTTATAGCCTTTCTAAATTTCTTCTTAGTAAGCTCATACTATCTTTCCTCCTATTTTTACTTGGTCTTCCTGGCATGGCAGTAATTTCAAGTGGCTCAATGGGTGGTCTTGTGCTCTTTGGCCACATCATCATATTTTTCATAGGTTGAATAAACTTATTGTAGGCTTTCAAGTATATTTCACTCCTGTACTAGTGATCAATAAATGATTTAACATTCAATTCATTGTAATGCATTGCAGTAATTGAATGTGCACAAGGAGGTTTCTTCAACTGCCATGATATACAACTACACACCTTTTTGTTGATATTAACACCATATTCATATGGTGGATTATGAATCTCATAGTCAATATCACCATTAAACTTTACCTCACATATGGCTGCATATTCAACATTCTTTTTAAGAACTTCCATAGTCACTGGTCACACATCAGTTACCCATCTTTCAGAAAACTTTCTCATTTGATTCATCCTCTCCATGATTATTACTCTTATTTCCTCTAGCATAGTGATGATTGAATATTTCACACATGTTGTTCTCAAACACATCACACTTGCTATGTTCTTTGAACAATGTCCTACACCATGTATTTTTGTTCTACTTTAACAAAGCTTCCACAATATTTTTCCCTAATAAACTTATTTTATCAAGTTTTGGTTGTAAATGAACTTCAAATGGTGCCTTGAAAACCTGCCCGAATTTTTTTCTCCTTTTTCACCCCTCCATTCCTTCTTCCAGTTGGCCAATATATGTCTAGCATACCATCTATGCTCAGCATTTGACAGTAATTTAGTAAGTGCTAGATGAAGACCCTATCCAACAAAAAAGCATTAGACAAATATCTATGTTACATAGAAAGTGCTACAGTAAATTGAACAAATAAATTTAACTAAAAAGTGTTGTTATACCTTCTGCATATCAGACATCACTTTCAGTCCTTCACCTTCAGTTAGTGTCATCTCCAAATCATGTTTGATGCACCTGAGAAATCTAGATCATGTATCCTTGGTTTCTTTCTCAACTACAAACCATGCTACATGGTACATCTGATTATATTCATCCTTGAAAATACAAGATAACTATTCACCTTTACATATACCCTTCAGAAATGCACCATCCAAGCCAATTATCCTTCTACACCTCTCTATCCCTCTATTTTTAGGGCTCCAAGACAAACATAAGTGCCCATAAATACCTTTTTTCAGGAATTTTACTCTTGGATGTCCTAATAACTACAGTAGTTCCAGGATTACTGGACCTCAACTCCTTAACATAATCATACAATCTAGAAAACTCCTCTATGAAATCACCAAAATGATCATTAAAAACTTTTGATTTTGCCCTTCTATAACTCTTTTTACTAACATATAGTCCATAGTCCTTTCTTAACAACCCTTGAATCTGATGGAGTTTGATGGTAGTCTCACTCATAATTTTATTTTTGTAAGTCTTACTATTCCTCAGTGGGGTACACAACTTGTTTCTTGTCTTTTTGCAATACGTGTGGATAGGAAAGTATGTCTTCACACTAAAATTTTCAATGTTACCGTCATACTTCCAAGAATATGTCAAGGACAACCCTTCTTCTTATCTTTTTCTTTTTATTAGGCTTTAATTTAAGTTTCACACCCTTCTGAATAACATAAGTTTGCAGTGCCTTCCCAAATTCAACATTATTCAAAAAGATCATATACAATTGAAATATAACTTTTTTGACAATTGAGTCAAAGTATACCTTGGTACTTGCATTCCTAGGTGGTGGATCTACAATATTATCATTCTCAACAGGCTCCCTTTCATCTTCACTAATTTCACTATCAGGATCTGAGCCATCAAAATAAAGGTCACCCACCCAATTTTACTGCATATCTTCCTCTCTTGTTCTTATTAATGTCTTCAAAATCAGCATCTATACCTACAGGATCATATGGTATCTCATCAACATTTACCCTAGCAACTTTCTCTTTACTAAATTTTTCTTAAATGTTTGACTGTCTAGCTTCAACAAACTCCTCATCTAAGTCACACAAACCATGAATGTTTTCATCAACATCATAAAGTTAATCAGAATCAGACCCCTAACCATCTACATTTACATCATAATCATCAAAATTTCAGAGGTGGTAGGAAGATAAATCATTACATTGACCTTCATATATGTCTTCTAAGGAAATTCCTTTTATAGCAGCTTCCTTTTCTTTTCCCTAGTCTACCCTAGACTGTTGATCTTTATTTATGTCCTTATAAATATTTTTATCAGGTGGTTGAGGCTTTGAGAGGAAGACACTAGCATTTATCACAGTAGGTGGGGTTAACACATCAGCAGGTGGAGGGGGTGACATATCAGAAGGTAAGGGAGGTGACAAATCAGACCTAGATTTGTGCACACTTGGTTGTCTTTTTTTGGAGTCAACAATTGGGATAATTACACCTTATTTTCATCCAACAATTATTATTGTACTAATTTGATGTACCACACACATCATTAAAGTCTCCATCCTTTAAATTTATCACACTCCGATCCTACACCATGGATGTAACACGGGACCTAGAACCACAAGTGGCCCAAAGTTAACCCTTCATGCTGGCATAATTCATGAGCAACTTAACAGAAACATATAAATTGGAAAACACTATGCAGAAGCAAGATTATGGGATAACTTGTTCAATAAATCACTAGTTAAAATGTTTATAACAATGTATTGTAAAAGTAAAGAAAGTAGAACTGAATATAACAATGCTGACTAACTGTCTATGAAGCCTCTACTAACACTGACTATAGTTAGATGGGACATGACCCCAGATGTCTCTAATCAATGTATATTGACTAAGATAAACTGTTATGACTAATAATTTATCGCGCCACGAGGCTACCCCCTAGACATAACACAGGACCCAGGACCACGAGTGCCTCAAGCTAACCCTTGGTCATAGCATGTTCAGGTATTCATAAGAAAACATAGCGAAAGCATGAATAGAAACTAGGCAAACCCAAACCATATATAATAAAGTCAAAATGAAACATGGTTCAAAAGAGAGACTCGAATACTGTCTATGTCTGGAAAGCCTCTACACATGACATAAGGAATTGCTAGGACAAGACCTTAGCTAACTCAAAGTACGAAAGTAAACAGCCATAAACTAACTAGGATCATAACTAGCCCATGAACAATGAGGATTCACCAACACTGACTGGAATGGCCTGCGGTCTCTGGCCACGTGCCTAAGGAAGGGAACCCGAATTTTCATCATCAAGAGGATGCAGCGCAAAACATGCGTCAAACTATAGAATGTACCGAGTATGTGATATATGCATGATCATGATAAAAACATACTTAAAACATTATTAAAATGAGCTGGTTCAGGTAAAGAGATAACATAAGTAAATATCAAGATATGAGACATAAAATATGAAGTAAAGTCAAGATTCAAAGTAGAGTATCATATAACTTCATAGCTTGAAAATAATCATGTGAGAGTTTCTCTTAACCGACATAAACCATGCTGAGCTACATGGAGTCCAGTATCATGCACCCATACTGAAAAAGGTTGTCCTAACCGGTCAAGGTTAGAACCATGTCATAAGGATCCTTTCATAAGCCACAGAGAACAACCTACGGTGGCAATGTAGTTTTGGACTTGGGTTATTTAGAACCTTCATTTATCGGTGCTAAATACTACTCCCAAAAAATATACAGCATAGGGCTCACATACATGTGACATATCAAGATGTCAAAGCTTATTCATAAACGTGTTCATAACCCGAATCTTCATACTACTCACGAACCTTAGTTTAGAAAATAATTCATGAGCATTGATGGCACATCGGGTGTCTTATCTTGCATAATAATTCATAACTTAAAAATATGCATGACTCTAGTTCAATTTCATAAAACATATACTTTCATAGAATATAGGAACTAGGCATGCACTTGCTTGAAGTTCATGAAAAACATGCTATCAAATACCCAATTTACTTAAATCAATTCATGCATGTATAATTTGCCATAATTAGCCTCCAATTCATGAAATAGGAGTTCATATGTAAAAACTCATGCAAAATCATGCAATTTAATGATAATTTCATAATAAAATCATGAGAAGATAATCTATAGCAAAATCCATAAGCATTGGGTAAGAACCCTAATTTGCAAGTTCATGAAATCAAAAATAGAAATTAGGGTTTTTCGGCACAAGGGTGAAAGGAACCCATTGTTGAATACCTACATACCTTGATTGAAGCTAATCCAACTGAAATTGAAAATAAAAGGAGGCTTGAACTTGGAGTTTGAGAGAGTTTTTTTCCCAATTTGGTAGATGAATGAGGGATAATGAGAGTCTTAGGCTAAATGGGTTAGAAACCCTACTAAAAGTGGCCAAAACAACCTCCCTTAGGAGTTAAAAGAGTGGGTAATTATAGAAATACCCCTGAGATTTAATTAGGAAAAAGTTGTTCAAAACTCAGCTTCAGGTCCCACGGGTCCTTTCCATGGACCGTAGAAGTAATCACGACTCGTGGATTGGAGTCGTGGTTCCTGAGCTAAAATTTAGAGCTGCGAATAACTTTCTACGAACTAACAGGACAACCCATAGAAACTTCTACGAGTCATGGAACACATTCGTGGTTTCTGGAGAGTTTGACCACTTTCTGTCTGATTTCCATGGGTTAGTTCCACAACCCATGGAAATATCCACGAACCATGAAACTGACCCATGGTCCTGAGATCTGAGGGTGGTCTGCAGGACTGGAATCATGAGTCCCTTCCATGACTCGTGGAACCATCCACGGCTCGTAGACTTGACCCGTAATCCCTAGAAGTTCAAAAATTCTGCATGTTTTTGAGTTTAAAAGCTGGATCAAATTCCAGGGTGTTACATAACTGTCTGGAGTTCCTGAATAAGTAGAACTCATCAGCTGCTGGCTAGAAGTTATGATCTGTCTGGCCCTGATTCTAAGAGCTAGCACTGAAACCTGCATTATGAAAGGATGCAATACATAGAGGTATGTGAATAGTATTTTGAATGTAATGAACATATGAGATAATGCACTAACTTTAAATCATGATAAAACATGTAATATGAGGGAATAACTTAAAACAAGATTAAGTATAAACATCTGAGAATGCATAAGTCAAAACTGTAAAATATAAGCTCTTTTACTGAATAGGGTATAAAACATGTTTCTGAAATATAGCTGTGAGATATGTAAACTATAAGATAAGCTGCGCATGTTTAAAATACTGATATACTGTGCTAAATGCAATCTGAGTGCAAAGAACTAGACGGTAGTACAATGACCCAATCATAAAGTGGATATGATGAGTGAGAAAGATGACCCGATGTAAAAAGCATAATAAAAATGCAACTGAACTAAACTAAGGGTCATGTACCATCTACTAAAACTGAATCTGTGGAGAGCCTGTTAACTGACATAAACCATGTGAGCTAAACATAGAGTGTGATGTCTATGCCCAATATAACTTGCCAGGGTATAGAGGCATAACTGGCGTGATCACTAATTTTGAGGCCCAACTGAGGGGCTAAAGTAAACCTACGTTGACACGTAGTTCTAGAACTTTGGGTAAAACTGGGCTTTAGTCCAAGTCGGTGCTAAGTACTACTCTCAAAAACTGAACACTGATAGCTCATTAAAATATGAAGTTCTGGAATGGTGGGTCTAAACTTAACTAATATGAATGATTTCTGAAAGACTGTATAATTGAAAACTATCGTATCATGTGATATATCTAGATGTCAAAACTATTCATAAATCATGGGGACATATCTAGATATCATACTAATCATAAAACTTACTGAGTTCATAATTATTGATGGTGTATCTGTACACCATACTAATCGTGAAACTTACTAAGTTCATCATCATTGATGGCATATCTGAATGTCAAAGCTGTTCATAAATCATATGTTGAAAGTCCATATTTAAAACATATTTTGTAGATCATACTGAAGATAGTCTGAAGCCTGCTAAATCATGCATAATTCTTTTATACTAAAATAACTGGATTGAAAATTATGCATACTTGTTTGTAAGCAAAATAGTCATAATCATCATGAAGAAACTTAATCTTTGTTTAAACTAAATACTGACACTCTAAACTGAATTCTGAAGGAAAAGCAAAATTTTGTGAAAACAACTGTAAAATCAGGCTTAAACTCGTTTCTCCTAAAATCTTAGGTTTTGAAATCAATTTGCAAGAATTCATATAGAAATCATTCTAACAAGGATAGTAATCATGTAAAATCAGCAAGAAATCGAATTCGTAGCAAAGCACATATTTGAGTATGAACCCTAGGATCATAACTTGCAAGAATCATATGCTAAAATCTAAAACTTTGGGCATGAGGGTGAAATCAAACCCTTATTGAAATCCTACATACTTGATTACTGAAGAGTTTCTTGGGCTGGAACTGAAGGATGAATCTTGAAGAAGAACCCTAGGTCTGTGGTCTGAGAGAACCTTCTATTTTTTTGAGTTGATTCATTGGAATGAGGGGAAAAGTATCGAGTAATATGATAAAAACCCGCTATTTGGGACTTAAAACAACACAATACAAGGCTTAAAAGTGAGGGAAAAAGACTAAATTGACCCCAATGAATGAATTAAAAAGTGCAAGAATTGACAGGTTCACGGGTGGCTTTACTTGTCATCATTTTTATGACAAACCATAAACTTACCCATAGATCAATTGACAGGTCGTCAAACGATCCGTAGTTTCTGATAGACTGATAGGGCTCCACTAAAATGCCCATAACTTTTTATTATGGACTCGGATTAACGAGCGGTCGGTGGTGTTGAAAAGAAGACTAAACAATCTATAATTTTGGTGGGTCATGGGACATCTAACTCTTATATTCTAGGAGATATAATTGTTTGAAGTTGATCCTAGAAGAATCTCATAATAGAACTTAGTCGGTAGAGGAGTTTTTGACTCAACTTTGTGTTTGGGACCTCTTATGACCTTAAATCACATTCACTACTCTTATCATGCTTATATTTATGGTTTCTGATAGTTGGCATATCGTGGGGTGGGGTAATAAAATAATAATGGTCAAAAAATCCCATTTTAAATCAAATAGGAAAATTTCCTTGTACATGTTTCCAAGTATGGTTCCACTGCTCATGGTCCCATTCCTCAGGTCATGGTTCCACTCGTGGTTTCTAAACAAATTACAAGGTTGCTGGATCGATTCTATGGATGACATTATAACCCATGGATAACCTGTTTGTGGTTACTAGAGACTGAATTATTGGCTAAGACTTAGTTTCACGAGCCAGTTCATGGTTTATAGACTGATTCTACAGGTCGTGGACCCTCTCGTGGAACCTAGAAATTTTTGAGATTTTACAAAATTATTAAGAAATATTAACACATCTGCATAATTATTTAGCATGTAATAACTACCTCTTTTGTTGACTTTACAACTAAATTTTTCAACTTTATCAACACCCAATTCAGCAGCTAATTTTTGAAATAACAAAATACGGAGTTCATCTACATCTATTCAAATCTTTTCAAAATTACAAATTTCATTTGCATATCTTATCTTAGGGTATGATAAAAAAATAGCCTCCATAGTGCAATTGAAGTTTCACAATTGATGAAGCCATCTACTTACCATCCCTGCAAAGCAACAAGAATACCTTGATATTGGTGATTTTGACTTATACAACAAAAAATCCTAATTTTTTATCAAAATTTTTCTAAGATTTCTCTGCATTTCTTCCACAAATGACCCTATCAAATCTGATATACCCCAATGAACCACTAACAAGAACAGTACTCAATATAATTGATAAAAAATATATTTATTTCAGGCAAATTTGGAATGAAAAAAATCCTAGAATCTAATCGAAACCGCAAAATATGTCATTAAAGGTATAACACTACTACACATACTAGTTACATTTAAATTAGAGAAGAAATAAAGAAAAATTTCCAAAAAATTACACCAAAATCACTACAAAATCCCTAAACCCTAAAATTGCATAAAAAAATAACAGCCCAAAAATGAGTGAAAACCAAACAAATATGATAATAAGTTACCAAACTTACAGAGATTGAATGAAAATAAAACTGAAATAATTTGAATGATCGAAAAATGCCGTGGGAATAAAGAGTGAAAATCAAAGTTGAGAGAGTACGGGGGTCTGGTTGAACAAACTTGGAATGAAATGTTTATGAGAGTTCTAGGAATTTAAGAGTTTTGACATGTCATTTTGTACGTGGCATTTTAAAATGACATGGGTATCTACATGTACGCATTTGGCTTACACGCTCCATTGAGTAGTCAGAAAAAGTGGTTTAAAATGTTATGTTCTATAAGTTTAAGGATTCAGTTATCAAATGGATGAGTATGAGGGTCCAGGTGATGAACGGAGACAAATAAGGGATCTCCCTGACTATTTCGCCATCTTATTTCAATATTTCCATATAGAAGTGAAACTATATCATGTTATAGTTATAGTAAGATGTATAAATGCAACAATTGCACACGATATTGTACTTCAAGACCAATTCAATTTTCCAAATTTCTCATTTCAACATCTTTCAGCTGATAATCTATTACTTTTGGAAACTTTCCAAGAGTTCCACTTCAAGTCATCAACTTGCATAACAATATGAAAGATTCTAATTTTCATAAAGATACAAGGTAAACAAAGTTATTTTTATATCCAAGTATAAGAATATTTACTAAGGTGATTCTAGTATGTCAAACTTGATTGATTTAAACCATATGAGGATTATAAATAAGTTTTTCAAGAACTTGTATATGCTTCAGGCATTTCGAATCCTTGAGGAATTTTCATATTAATTTTCTCAACTCATACAATGACATCTTCTAGTGTTAGACTGCAAGTCAAATAATCTTTATGCTTATCAAGATGCATTATACTACTTGATAAACTTTTCTACGTTAGCATGCTTTATTAAATGAAGAATTCAAATCCTTATAATCTTTTATAATATTGCACTATACTGTATCAAAGATATCATCGACAAGATATCATTTTGTATCGATTCATAATGCGACATAACTTACTGAGGTCTCATCACTTTATTATTTTTCTTAGGTACCTAAACCTCTCATGATATTTTATGAAGTGTTATATCGTAGGATCTTCGAGAGCACATTGCCTGCTTATTATGATTATTTGCTCCTTTTCTTTTTCAAGGATTATTGAAAAACCAATTGGTCTCTCATGCTTCATGCATGCCGTATACTTTGTCCTTTAGGGACACTCAATGGAAGCATTTTCAACTAAATATGAAATTAATTTTGGGTCAGCAAATGCTTCTAGCACTTGACTTGAATTATCTTTTGAATCCTTTATGTTAGAAAAGCTAACATATATCCTCTATCTTCTTTGAAAAATCTATCTATGTGCATCATGGTATATCCATTAATTATATACCACACATTAAAAATAATTAGATGAAAAATGTTTGGTTCCTTACCTTGAATCAATTGAGAGGAAACATAATCATAATTTATTCATCTGATGCATACAAATGCTGTCGTATGTAATATATCATAATTCAGACCAACACATGAATCTTTGATCTCATAAGCAATGATTCAGCTATTTATCAAAGACATTTAATACCAAACTAGCTTAGATATTAATCAACATTATTAAGATGAATTGTACTCTTGATTACATAATCTTAAAGTTGTGCTATAACTCAATTATTTTGCACAAGTAATTTTGCAAATGTCAAACTAATGACATTAAAAAGCACTCTCCCAAAGGAGGTGGTAACAATTTCCAAGAAAAATAATAAGTAACCCAATGGATGTCAAGGTCGAATCAATGGAGAATGGGACGATGACTTGCCACTAAACATTGAATATCAATTCACTAGAGTAAGTAATTGTCCGAACAAGCAAAAGTAAAATTGGCGGGAAAGGTTTGGGAAATTAAAATTCGAATTATAAAAACTTAATGAAGTAAACACAAGAGTTTTCAATCAAGAGAGGAAGCCTAGGGGTGTGCTTTCGATGGGGTCTTACAATGGGATTGGGGTTGACTATTCAAGTAAACTTTTAATTAATACCATGAGTAGCTTGGTTTAAATTATACTTAGTAGTTTTTCAACCTACCAAATATATTTACTATGGTCTTATTTCAAGCCCCATAGTTTTGACATCAAACCAACCAATTAATGCTTAGGTAAATCAAACTATCTCTATATTTGACTCTTAGATGAGAATTCCCTATAATAAAGCTATTTCTAGCCTCAATTTGTGGTGAGAATCCCAAATCCCATTATTGAATTCTTACCCAATTGAAAAACTCCTCTTCCAAGCAAGAACACAATTAGTAAATTAAATCAATGTTTGCAACTATCAATTTTATAATTAAAATAGGAAGAATTCAATAGACCCATACTCAATAATCAATTATAAGCATAAATAATCAAACCCATCCCTAATTTCAAACACCCATCATGCACAGACCTCTAGAGATGAGTTTAGCTACTCATAGTAAAGGAATAGGAGAAGATACCAAATGGGTTTCTCAAAAGTTTATTCATTCTGTAAGCTAATTCAAATTCCAAGCTCCAAATTGTCTACAATGGTGTTTTTCTTAGGGAAGAAGAAGAGAAAAATTGTACTCTCTACACTCTCTTCCTTGGGAAAGTAAAACTGCTCAATTATCTTGGTACAGATCCCAAAAAATCTTTTAGAACCTTCCCAAATGCGTCATACATAATTGGATAAAATTTCCCTTTGGGGCATGTATGAAATGAGGGGTGAAGGAACCTGCGGCCGCCCTTTGGGACTTGTGATTCACATGTGCTCAATATCCCAGGCAGTGATGTCCAAGTGATATGCGATATCAGGTGCGGATGATAGGGAGATTACCATTGGTATTGTACGGCTCGCATATAGCTGACTGCTTAAGAAGTATTTGATCTCTCATGTGCGTTGACACCTGTGAAATGCAAGTGTCCTCCTACTGCTCGCATGTCACTTTGCCCCTCTTAACAGATTCTTCCCTTTCTGATCATCTTCGTACTTTAACTCTATTTTAAGCTTTTTTGGATTCAAATCCTTTTCTTTCTTCATTTGACTAAGAGTACTTGCATTTACGATAATAAAGGCAATAAGTACCTCTAATTCTCATCAAAACATGACAATAATTCATGAATAAAGGCTCAATAAGTTGGTCGATTACCAACTTATCAAACTCCTAAACTTGAACTATTGCTTGTCCTCAAGCAAGAAATAGATTCTCAAAACACAAGGGATGTACACAAGATTATATTGACTCAAAAAACTCAAGAAAATAATAAATAAAAGACTCAATGATGATGCTCATCTCAATTGGTATCACTATTAACTCAAGGCAAGTACTCATTTCAAAAACTCCTATCTAAAGACTTCACTTTTCATTCAAAAGCAGGGGATTTTTCATTCAAAATAAGATTATCAAGATTTTCAAGTCATTGGCATAGACCTTCAAGGTTTGCCTCGAGATTTGCCACATAACTTTTCTCATTTATTCCTCTCAATTGAAGTAGAGACTTTATTATTCATTTCAAGTGTGTGATGCTACTCACCACAAGAGATAATATCACTCACAATCATACAATTCATAATAGAGGGATTATAGGAGAACAAAAAGACTCTTACTCTCTCAAAAAAAATTGAGTGCACACGCATTGAACCATAGGCTTGCCCTTCATGTAATTCGTCACTAGTGTAGAGTTACCAAGCTCGGAATCACTAAGGACTTGTGGGTAATGATATTAACTAGAGTTAAGATGAGGATTGCATTTGGATCAAGTGACTAAACCTCCCTAATGCTATTTGTAATCATTCAATGCACTTCTTATATTTTCGAACATTAACTTTACCTTATTTCTCCCTCTCACAAACCAATATTCTCTATCAACTTATTCATTCAATATCCTTTTGTTAAACTCATTTGGTAGAACCAACTTCTTCCTTTCTTTTCCATTCATTTACTACATTGAACATTTTGAAACAATTTTCATTGTAAGCATAGGGTGCTATCTTGCATTGAAGTACAACTCTTTTTCCTCTCTACATTTTGAGCATACACTACCAAACTTAGGATTTTGCCTATGTTAACATTTTAATATCCCCCCAAACTTAAGCTTTTAGCCTACATTTTACTTTATAGCTATTAGGGAGGATGGGTGCAAAGATAGAGGATCCAAAAAGGGTTAAGGTGTCTAATAAGGTGCCAAAGAAAAGTTACAAGCTCAAAAGGGTTTCCCAGGATCAATTCACCTTGAATCACATTTGGGGAAGTTCTAGATAATACGCATGCACAATACAAAGTAAAACCTTACCACTCAAGGCATCACAATACAAGAATTTCACAACTAGTCTCAAAAATCAATTGGGACAAATAACTTTTGACAAGCTATTTCGAGTTCTGCACATTCGTTTGTGAATCATTCAAGCCAAACGGAGAATGTGCAAGTCATAACAACAGAATGCTTTATCAAAAAATATTTTTCTCTATTTTCTTCAATTTGCAAATTCTTTGCCAAGATTTTTTTTGGTGGGCCCATTTTGAGAAAAGCAACATACGGACTCAATGAAACACTAAAACTTGGCATTTTCTGTCATGCCCCGAGGCTACCCCTAGACGTAATATGGTGCTTAGTGTCACAAGTGACCCCAAGCTAACCCATGGCCTAGCATAACTAGATAATTTTTGATAAAACATACACTGCGCAAAAACTGAGAATAATTTAATATCTGAAGTGGGAAAGAGCCCAAACATGTCTGAATATGAAATATCTATAAGAGTATAATGATGTCTGAAAAACTACACTAGCAACTCAATAGCTGAATCTAGTCTATGTCTGAAAGCCTCTAACTGATATGAGTTGCTGAGACATACCCCCAACTAACTCTAAAAATTTGAAACTGAAATATAAAACTTATTTAAATAAGCATATCTATCGCCCTAGAACATAAGGACTCACCACTGAAGCTGCTGAGTAAAGACTGGAAATTGAGCTAAGCGTGGTCTGGATGCTGAGTGCCTGAACCTACATCATACAATGATGTAGCACAAAAGTATGTGTTAGTACTTTGAATGTACGGAGCATGCGGGATATATGCTAAGCTAAACAATCATAAAGGCTGAACATGGAAATACATACTGAAGCATAAACTGAATGATAAACTGGATGCAATGACTAAGTACTAACATGAACATATAATATGCTAAGCTGAATGACTGAAATAGATACTGAGTACATGGTCAATGTTATATGAGTCTGACTGTGGGAGATACTATTAACCGACAAACTCCAAGCTGAGCTAACGATGAGGCCAACCTATAACCCTGGATGGAAGGGTGTTCATACCTTGCCAAGGGTACAAACAAATCTGACGTGGATTCACTAACTGATGTCCATAACGGACAAGGGTGACCAGCCTAATCTGACAGTTGAACCCTTTCATACCTACGGTTGTGCTATAGTTCTGGGACTTGCGGACTTCTACTAAAGGTCTTAGCCTAGTCTAACAGCTAAGCCTTCATCCCCTCGTCTGCTTGGTACTAAGTCTACTCCCAACTAAATGTAAGCAACGAAATGCAAGCTAAAATACTGGATAGATCAAATACTAATAATCATCTGAGAATGCAACACATATATATATTGCAACATAATGGCATTCTATTCTGAGGCATGATTATCAGAATTATCTGCCTAGCAAGTACAAGTTATGAATACTAAATTTTAGTACAAGCTAGAGTTACTGAATTTTGTACATAAGACTGTGCTAATTCTCCAAGAAACATGCAATTAATAACACTTAAAAAATAGCATCTGAATCGAACGGAATCCCTAAGATTTGGGAACCCTAGGTCTGAATATTTAATGGGGAACTGAAGGACTGACTGAAATCTAGGGACCTAATGGGTGGAAGGAACCCACAAGTGAAATCCCACATACTTGGAGAAGAATCTATGGAGAAATCTCTTGGATTTTGGGGCTGAGCTTTAATGAACCTTCTGCTTGTTCTTGAGAGAAAACTGTCGCTTCTTTTCTCCTTTCTTTTCTAAGTATCTAATAATTTTAGGAGAATAGGTGATTTAGGTAGTTTTTAACTAATTAACTAGGCTTAGACAAATAAAGATGACGTAGCTTAGGCCTTAAAAGAGATAGGAAAAGTCTAGAATAACCCTGGAAATTTAAAAAAAGGATGCTGAAAATGGTGACTCAGGTACAATGACTCGGTTGATGGACTGTAGTCCTGGACGACGGACCATCAACTGAATCAGGGTCTTGTCCATGAGTCTTGGGGGTTCTCTGATCTGAGGAAACCACGACTCCACAGGACGGACCATGGTTTTGAACGATGGTTCATCGTGTGACTCGTGGTTCCTGGGACTTTAGCTGAGGGTCCTCTGGTTTGAGGATTTCTTAAGTCAAAGGACAGGACGAGGTTATGAAGTACAGTCCATAGTCTGACTCGTGGTTCCTGGGCCACCTCTGAGGGTCCTCTTGTCACACCCCGAGGCTAGCCCCTTGACATAACACGGGACCTAGGGTCACAAGTGACCCCAAGCTTACCCTGAATCTGGCATATCACAAGCATACTGAAATAACTCTAAACAAACGGAAGCATAAATGAATAAAGCGTATACTCAATAAGTAAATCAACTGGAAATATCTGAAGAAATAACTGTCTGAAAGGCAGAACAACCCAAATCAACTGAATCTGACTCTATGTATGAACGCCTCTAATGCTGATGAGCTGTTGGGAGAAGCCCCCAGCTAACTCCAACTACTGAAAGTAAGGACAACTGACTAACTAAAAAGGCAGGTAAAAGATATGTCCTCGACTGATGAGGACTCACCACTGACTATCGCTGATGTGTCACCGGGTAAGCTAATCACGAGGCTGAAACCTGAACCTGCATCATGATAGGATGCAACTCATATAAACCTGAACCTAAATTCATAGTTTCTCAAATCATGATGAAAACTCATGCAAATCATTAAAACATAATGCAACTCATATAAAACAAGATACAAATCATGTAGGAATCATAGAGAATAAATACTGGAAAAGTTTGCATAATTGGGTAGGAACACTAATCTTGAAAAGAATGAATATTTGAAGAAGAGATTGGAGTTTTGGGCATAAGGGTAAACTAAACCCTTAATGAATACCCATATACCTGGAAGAAGATTCTACGAATGGACCTTTGGATTTGGGGCTGAGCTTGAAGAAAATCCTATTGCTTGTTCTTGAGAGGAAACACTTCTTTTTTTTAGAATTTGCTAAGTGTCAATTTAGTTTAGGAGTAATGAGGGAAAAGCATAAAAACCCCTTTAACTACCCCTAAAATGACTTAGGATCGAAGTTAATAGAATTGGGAAAAGACCAAAATTCCCCCAACTTAAAATGAAATTTGTAGAAAATCCTACGCTGGACAGGCTACCCGACGGGTGTCGGACCTGCGACGGCCCATCAGCCAGGGCGTCGAAATGGACCAGGCTGGTCTAGCCTTCTGGTACTTCCCCATGATGGCTCCCATGGCCCTTCGCATCCATGACAGCCATGGTGATAGCTTATCCTGGTAGAGAAGGTCTGGGAGGGGGTCACTTTTGGTTTCCCACGGCCAGCCCCATGGCCCATCGGACCTCCGACGCTCGTGGGGGACTCCTGTGTGGCTGAGGTTGGCTGATGGAGTCTCTGGGATCTTCCTATATGGGACTGATGGGCCGTTATGTCCACGATGCCCGTGGGGCTTGCCTGGAGATGAATTTTTGTTAAGTTTTTCTAAGTTCTGGGTTTTTAATACTGGTCTGAATTCTAGGGTGTTACAATATCTCTCCCTTGGGATTATTCGTCCTCGAATGAAGACTATCTAAGCTGAGTTTCAGAGGAAAGAGCTGCAATCCCTTCCAATTAAATACCAGAAGCTGATATTTGGCTGAGCCTAGTTGTAAATATATGAAAACATGCTGAAAATACTGGAAAAGCTAGGAAAACATGATGATGAGACTGAAATACACGTGAGGAAACTTAGGGACTAGAGAGGAACTATTACCTCAAGATGAAACTGGATCAGATAGGAAAAGGCGGGGGTACTTGGTCATCATGGTTGCCTCTGCTTCCCAAGTAGCTCCCTCAACTGACTGGTTCCTCCACAGAACTTTTACTGAAGTGACTTCCTTGTTTCTCAGCCTTCGAATCTGACAGTCAAGGATCTGGACTTGGATCTCTTCATAAGAGAGATTGTCCTTCACGCCCACACTCTCTAAGGGAACAACTAAAGCTAGATCACCAATGCATTTCTTCAACAAAGATACATGAAAGACTGGGTGCACCGATGCTAAGTCTGCGGGGAACTCTAACTCATAAGCCACCTTGCCAACTCTCCTCAGAAACCTATAAGGGCCTACATATAGGGGACTAAGCTTCCCCTTCTTACCCAATCTCATCACACCCTTCATGGGTGACACTTTCAAGAAAACCCAATCATCAACCTCAAACTCTAGCTCCATTCTTATCATATCTGGATAAGATTTCTGACTACTTTGCACCGCCTTCAACCATTCTCTAATAAGTTAAACCTTCTCCGTAGTATCATGGATTGAATTTGGCCCTATCAAAGTTGCTTCACCTACCTTAAACCAACCTATCGGTGACCTACACCTCCACCCATAAAGAGCCTCATACGGGGCCATATGAATGCTCGAGTGAAAACTATTATTATAGGCAAACTCTATAAGAGGTAAGTGATCATCCCAATTTCCTTTAAAGTCAATTACGCAAGCTCTAAACATGTTCTCTAAGATATGAATTGTATGCTCTGGCTCACCATCTATCTGCGGGTGAAAAGTTGTACTAAGATTAACCTGAGTACCAAGACCCTTCTAAAATAATCTCCAAAACTGAGATGTGAACTGAGTACCCCTATCTGAGATGATGGATAAGGGAAATCCATGCAATCTGACTATCTCCCGGATGTAGAGTATGATATAGTCCTACGCTAAATCGATAGTCATGACAGCTAAAAAGTGGGCTGACTTAGTTACCCTGTCTATAATCACCCAAATAGAATCGTGTTGTCTGCGAGTACAAGGTAAGCCTGTAATAAAGTCCATATTGATCACCTCCCACTTCCAAGTAGGAATGTCCATCTCCTGAGTGATACCACTTGGTCGCTGATGTTCTACCTTCACTTGCTGACAGTTGGGACACTTAGCCATAAAATCAACAATGTCCCTCTTCATACCATTCCACCAATAAGCTTCCCGTAAATCGTACATGTTGGTGGCACCAGGATGGATGTAATATCTAGAGCTATGAGCTTCTATCAAAATCTGCTGCCTCAAATCACCTATATTAGGAACACATAACTGACCCTGGTAATGAAGTACACCATCTCCCCCTTTGGAGAAGACCTCTACTCTCTGCTGCTGGACAACACCTTTTAGTTGAAATAAGATGGGTTCACTATCTTGCTTTTCCTTCACCTTGGCTACCAATGAAGACTCTGACCCATTCTGAACAATGATACCACCTTCTGATAAAGCTGTTAGGCGAACCCCTAACCGAGCAAGCTGGTCAACATCCTTGGCTAATTCCTTCTTTCCTTTCTCAACTTGTGACACACTTCCCATGGACAACCTACTAAGTGCATCAGCTACTCCATTGGCCTTACCCGGATGGTAAAGCACACTCATGTCATAGTCCTTGAGAAGCTCTAGCCACCTTCTCTGACGAAGATTCAACTCCTTCTGCGTGAACATATACTGAAGGCTCTTATGGTTAGTAAACCATCTACATGGATACCATACAAGTAGTGCATCCAAATCATCAAGGCAAAGACCACTGCTGCTAACTCAAGATCATGAGTCGGGTAATTCTTCTCATGAGTCTTAAGTTGTCTAGAGGCGTATGCAATAACTTTACTATGCTGCATCAGAACACAACCTAGGCCAACTCTGGATGCATCACAATATACTAGGAAACCGTCTGAACCCTCTGGTAGAGTCAAAACTGGGGTTGTGGTCAACCTAGTTTTCAACTCTTGGAAGTTTTTCTCACACTCATATGACCACTGGAACTTGACCTTCTTCTGAGTTAGCCTAGTCAATGGAGAAGCTATGGACGAAAACTCTTCAACATATCTCCTGTAGTAACCAGCCAAACCCAAAAAGCTCCTAATGTCTGTTGGAGAGGTAGGTCTAGGCCAATTCTTTACTACCTCTATCTTCTGAGAATCCACTCGAATACCCTCCTTAGACACTACATGACCCAGAAAGGCGACTTACTGCAATCAAAACTCACACTTACTAAATTTGGCGAATAACTGTTGATCCTTGAGAGTTTGCAGCACCACTCTCAAATAATTAGCATGCTCCTCCTCATGCTGCGAGTAGACTAGAATATCATCTATGAAGACAATAATGAACATGTCCAAATACTGCTTGAATACCCTGTTTATCAAGTCCGTAAAAGCTGCAGGAGCATTCGTTAGTCCAAAAGACATAACCATAAGTTTGTAGTGACAATACCGAGTTCTAAAGGCTATCTTTGGAATGTTACACTCTCTAACTCTGAGCTGATGATAACCGGATCTGAGGTCAATCTTGGAGAAGTAGCTAGCACCCTGAAACTGGTCGAACTAGTCATCAATCCTGGGGATAGGATACTTATTCTTGATTGTGATCTTGTTCAACTGACGGTAGTCTATACACGTCCGGAAAGAAGTGTCTTTCTTACGCACGAAGAGAACTGGAGCACCCCATGGAGAGATGCTGGGTCTGATGAAGCCCTTATCTAGGAGGTCTCTAAGCTATTCCTTCAACTCCTTAAGCTCAACAGGATCCATTTTGTAAGGAGTAATAGATATGGGCTGCGTATCTGGAAGAAGGTCTATCCCAAAGTTGATCTCCCGCTCAGGACGAACACCGGGCAAATCTTCAGGAAACACCTCTGGGAACTCATTAACTACCAGAACTGATGAAAGAAGTGGGGTTTTAGACTCGGAATCCTTAACCCAAACTATATGGTAGATGTACCCCTTTGAGATCATCTTCCTAGCTTTGAGGGAGGATATGAAGTGACCTTTTTATGAAGGAGGACTACCCTGCCACTCTAAGATGCGCTGATTTGGAAACTAGAATTTCACAACTCTAGTTTGGCAGTTGACCGAGGCATAACAAGCATGTAGCCAATCCATGCCAAGAATGATATTGAAGTCAGTCATATCTAACTCTACTAAATCTGTTGTGGTGATTTTATGAAGGACTGAAACTGGGCAATCACTATACACCCTCTTATCTAGGACTGACTCACCAACTGGAGTAGAGACTGGGATGGGTTCTAAGAGTCTTTCAGGGATGACTTCGAATTTACATGCAACATACGGGGTTACAAAAGATAGAGAAGCCCCTGGGTCTAACAAAGCATAAATATCAAGAGAGAAGACTGATAACATACCAGTGACTACGTCTAGTGAACTCTCCTGATCCTGGCATGAAGACATGGCATAGAGATGGTTCTAAAATAGACTGCCACCTATGCCGGAAGTGGTACTCTACTGAGCTGTGCGACCTGCTGAAGCCACTGAAATGGTAGACTGAGCTATGTTACCTCTGTGTCCTTTCCTTAAGAAGGGCATTCCTTCAATCTATGGCTGAGTTGGCCACACCCAAAATAACCTTCTCTGCTAGCCAAACACTAACCAGGATGATTTTTACCACACTTGAGGCAGGCTAGAAAAGTACGGTTACCTAAAATACTGCCTTGAGACTTATAGCCTGGTGCTCGCTTTTTTTGATCCTATCGGGGTCTGGGAGACGGAGCACTAGCTGATGAAGGCGCTGGGGCTGAAGACCTCTACTGAAACTGTGAGCGATTTGCACTGCCCTACCTTTGCTGAGAGTATTCATAGTTGCCTGTCTTAGCCTTCTTACTATCCTTTGCCATCTCCTTAAGCTTATCTTCCTCAACCTGCTGAGCATGGGTCATCAGTCTAGAGATATCCATATCCCCTAGTAACATAGCATTCCTGCACTCCATTTTCACCAAGTTGGATACCCCATACAAGAACTTGCTCATTTGTGCTCTCGAATCTACCACCATAGATGGGGCATACCTAGAAAGCTGAGTGAACTTCAACCCATATTCTTGGACCGACATCGACCCCTATCTCAGATTCATAAACTCTTGGGCCCCAGACTCTCTCAACTCTCTCGGGATGAACCTGTCCAGAAAAGCTCCAGTAAAACAATCCCATGTCGCAGGAGCTGCATTTACACCACTGTTATCTTTCCACTGAGTGAACCAAATGTGAGCCACACCCTTGAGTTTATAGGATGCTAACTCAACACTATGAGTACCAGTCACTTTCATTACCTCAAGAATATTCTTGATCTCTTAATGAAATTCTGTGGGTCTTCACCAACCCTTGACCCTAGAAACTTTGACGGATTCATACGCATAAAATCTCGAACTCGGGCTATGGCTGATCTACCATATTGGTGTGAAGGAGCTGAGGCCTGCTGATTAGCCTGATTGGCTACAGTCTGATCCAACAATTGGATCGCATTATGTAACTCTGCATTTGTAACCTCATGGTCCAGGGCTGGAGGATTCGCGTTAGCATTGCGTGCGTTAGCTCTGCGAGGAGGCATGATCTGAAATACACAATGAATGGATTAGAGAGGAAAAACTGAACTAAACTTCATTGCTCAATAAAGGTAATGAAAGAAGTGAAGTTTTTTTTTCTAAAAACACCTCGTAACCTCTCTCTCATAAGTGTGGTGCTTTTCATATCCATGAAAAAGACTCTACTTAGTGCGGCTTTCAGATACCCTATGACTCTTGAACCTGATGCTCTGACACCAAGTTTGTCATGCCCTGAGGCTAGCCCCTAGAATTAACACGGGACCTAGGGTCACAAGTGACCCCAACCTAACCCAGAATATGGCATATCACAAGCATACTGAAATAACTCTAAGAAAACGGAAGCATTATTGAATAAAGCATATACTAAAAAAAGAAATCAACTGGAAAGATCTGAAGAAATAACTATCTGAAAGGCAGAACAACCTAAATCAAGTGAATCTGACTCTATGTCTGAATGCCTCTATTACTGATGAGTTGCTGGGACAAGCCCCCAACTAACTCCAAATACTGAATGTAAGGACAACTGGCTAACTAAAAATATTGGTAAAATATATGTCCACAGATGATGAGGACTCACCACTGATAGTCGTTGATATGGCACCGGGCAAGCTAATCACGAGGCTAAAGCTGAGAATCTGAACCTACATCATGATAAGATGCAACACATAGAGTATGTGTCATTACTTTGAATGTACTGAGCATGAGGGATATGCAAGTTGATTATATATGTAAACATGCTAAAGCAGTGATAAGCTATAAAATTGAACTATACTATAGTACATAGGCCCAAAACATAGTCATGCATAAAAGAGCTGAAGTGCAAGAGTAATCTTAAAGCATACTAAATTCTAATAACAAGTATAAACTGAGGGCTTGAGGTACTCTATTAAACTAATACTGTGGGAGAGTCTATTAACCGACATAAACCACATGAGATAAACGTGGAGTCTGATGTATACGCCTCATTGAGAGGACCTAATATACCTTGCCAGGGTATAAGGGCATGGCTGATGTGATCACTATATCTGAGGCCCAACTGAGGGGCTAAATAACCTACGATGGCACGTAGTTTTGGGAATTTAAGGGTACGCTAAACCCTAGTCCAACTCGGTGCTAAGCACTACTCCCAAACTAAAGACTAATAACTTATTAAAACTGAAGTCCTGAATTATCTGAGACAGAACTAAAATGGTTTGAAATCACTAGTTTTCTGAAATACTGTAGTAACCTGAAATCTGATTGAACTCTTGTTTTTAACTCAAAACTAGTGGTCTAGGATAGATTTTGAGAAAAGCTACTACTTTGGAAAATACTACAACTTAGGGCTAAATTCATAGTTTCTCAAATCATGATGAAAACTCATGAAAATCATTAAAACATAATACAACTCATATAAAACAGGATACAAATCATGTAGGAATCATAGGGAATAAATACTAGAAAAGTTTGCATAATTGGTTAGGAACCCTAATCTTGAAAACCATGAATATTTGAAGAAGAGACTGGAGTTTTGGGTATAAGGGTGAACTAAACCCTTACTGAATATCCACATACCTAGAAGAAGATTGTACGGATAGACCTTTGGATTTGGGGATGAGCTTGAAGAAAACCCTCTTGCTTATTCTTGAGAGGAAATACTTCTTTTCTTTAGAATTTGCTAAGTGTCAATTTAGTTTAGGAGTAATGAGGGAAAAGCGTAAAACCCCCTTTAATTACCCCTAAAATGACTTAGGATTGGAGTTAAAAGAATTGGGAAAAGATGGGAATGTCCCCAACTTAAAACAAAATTTGCATAAAATCCTCCGTCGGACAGGCTACCTGACGGGCGTCAGACCTGCGATGGCCCATCGGCCAGGGCGTTGAAATGGACCAGGCTGGTCTGGACTTCTGGTACTTCCCTATGACGGCTCCCATGGCCCATCGCATCCACGACGTCCGTGGTAATAGCCCATCATAGCAGAGGAGGTCTGGGAGGGGGTCACTTGTGGTTTCCCACGGCCTGCCCCATGGCCCGTCGGACCTTCATCTGGCTGAGGTTCGCTAATGGTGTCTCTGGGATCTTCCCACGAGGGCCCCTATGGGCCTTCGTGTCCATGATTCCCGTGGGGCTTGCCTGGAGATGAAGTTTTGTTGAGTTTTTCTGAGTTTTGGGTTTTAAATGCTGGTCTGAATTCTAGGGTGTTACACCTCTGATGTTCTGATTCTACGAGTCCACAGTACGGAGCGTGATTCTGAATGATGGTTCATCATATGACTCATGGTTGCTGGGCCCTGAACTAATATTCCTCTGGTTAAGGGGAACCACGAGTGACAGAATGGACTGTAGTTCTAAAATACGGTCCGTGATCCCATCCGTGGTTTCTGGAAACTTGAATTTTTTTCTGAATTTTTCTGCTTAGTATAGTGCAGTAGCTGGTTCACATCCTGGGGTGTTACAATATCTCTCCCTTGGGATCATTTGTCCTTGAATGAAGACTAAACAAGCTGAGTTTAAAGGGAAAGGGCTGAAATCCCTGCCAACCGAGTACCAAAAACTAATATCTAACTGAATTAAGACCTATGGACATGAAAACATGTTGAAACACAAGGATAACTGAGGGAACATGGTTATGAGACTGAAATACACATGAGTAAACTGAGAGACTGGAAAGGATCTATTACCTCAGGCTGATACTGAATCAGAAGATAAGAGGTAAGGGTACTTGGCCATCATGGTTGCTTCTTCTTCCCAAGTAGCTCCCTCTACAGACTGATTCCTCCACAAAACCTTCACTGAAGCAACTTCCTTATTTCTCAACCTACGAACCTGACGGTCAAGCATATAAATTGCAACCTCTTCATAGGTGAGGCTATCCTTCACAGCCACACTCTTTAAAGGCACAATCGATGCTGGATCACCCACACACTTCTTCAACAAATAAATGTGAAAGACTGGATGAACCGCTTCTAGTTTTGCTGGCAATTCTAACTCATAATCCACATTACAAATCCTTTTCAAGATTCTGTAAGGACCTACATATCTAGGACTGAGCTTCCCTTTATTGCCAAATCTCATCACCCCCTTCATGGATGACACTTTCAGGAAGACCCAATTATCGATCTCAAACTCTAAGTCCATTTTACTCACATCAGCATAGGACTTCTGACGACTCTAAGCTGTATTTAACCTTTCCGTGATGAGATGAACTTTCTCCATAGCCTCATGAACCGAATCTGGCCCAATCAAGGCTGCTTCACCTACTTCGAACCAACAAACTGGTGACCTATATCTATGACTATAGAGTGCCTCATATGGGGCCATTTGAATACTGGAATGGAAACTGTTATTGTAGTAAAATTCTATGAGAGGTAGGTGATCATCCCAACTACCCTTGAAATTGATCACACAAGCTCTCAACATATCTTCTAAGGTCTAGATGGTACGCTCTGCCTGACCATTCATCTGTGGATGAAATGTTGTGCTTAGATTTACCTGAGTACCAAGACCTTTCTGAAAAGACTTCCAGAAATGAGATGTAAACTGAGGACCCCTATTTGAGATAATAGACAAGGGAACCCCATGCAACCTGACTATCTCACTGATGTAGAGTCTGGCATAGTCCTCCACTGAATCTGTAGTCTTGACAGCCAAGAAATGAGATGACTTAGTAACTTTGTCCACTATCGTCCAAATAGAGTCATGCTGCTTACGAGTACGGGGTAAACTCGTAATGAAGTCCATGTTAATCACCTCCCACTTCCAAGTAGGAATTCTAATACCATGAGTCACACCTCATGGTTTCTGATGTTCTACTTTCACCTGTTGACAGTTGGGACACTTAGCCACAAAATCTACAATGTCCCTTTTCATGCCATTCCACCAATAGACTTCCCGTAGATCACGGTACATCTTAGTGGCACCGGGATGAATAAAATATCTGGAATTATAGGCTTCTATAAGGATCTGCTGCCTCAAATAACCCATATGAGGTACACATAAATGACCCTGGTAGCGAAGCACACCATCTCCCCATTGGGAGAAAACCTCTACTCTCTGCTGATGAACTACACCTTTCAGCTAAAGTAATATGGGATCACTGTATTGTTTCCCTTTTACCTCCGCTACTAACAAAGATTTGAACCCATTCTGGACTATCATACTACCATCTATCGTGTCTATAAGGCAAACTCCTAAACAAGCAAGCCTATGAACATCTTTGACTAGTTCTTTCCTCTCTTTCTCAACATGTGACACACTAACCATGGAAAGTCTGCTTAGGGCATCAACCACTACATTGGACTTACCTAGATGGTAGAGCACATTCATATCATAGTCTTTGAGGAACTCAAGCCATATTCTCTGATGAAGATTACACTCTTTTTTGGTGAACACATACTGGAGGCTCTTATGATCTGTGAACATATCAACATGAACACCATAGAAGTAGTGTCTTCACATCTTTAAGGCGAACACAACTGCTACAAGCTCAAGGTCATGAGTCAGGTAGTTCTTCTCATGGACTTAAGTTGTCTGCAGGCATAAGCTATGACCTTATCCTGCTGCATCATAACACAACCCAGGCCGACCCTAGATGCATCACAATAAACCATGAAGCCATCTGAACCCTCTGGTAGAGTTAACACGGGAGCTATAGTCAACCTAATTTTCAACTCCACGAAATTATTCTCACACTCATATAACCACTGAAACTTGACCTTCTTCCGAGTCAACTTGGTCAATAGGGCAGCAATGGATGAAAATCCTTCAACAAACCTCCTATAGTAACCGGCCAAACCCAAGAAACTCCTGATGTCTTTCGGAGAGATGGCTCTAGGCCAGTTCTTCACTGCCTCAATTTTCTGAGAATCAACTCGGATTCCCTCACTAGACAACACATGACTAAGAAAAGCAACTGATTTCAACCAGAATTCACACTTACTAAACTTAGCAAATAACTGGCAATCCTTGAGAGTTTGCAACACTACTCTCAAATGGTCTGCATGCCCTTCCTCACTTTGAGAATATATGAGTATATTATCAATGAAGACAATGACGAACAAGTCTATATACTTCTTGAATACTCTGTTCATCAAATCCATGAAAGCTGTAGGAGCATTTGTTAGTCCAAAAGACATAACTATAAATTCATAGTGACCATATCGAGTTCTAAAGGTTATCTTCGGAATGTCACTATCTCTGACTCTCAGTTGATGATAACCGGATCTGAGGTCTATCTTAGAGAAGCAACTAGTACCCTAAAGCTGGCCGAACAAGTCATCAATCCTGGGGATGGGATACTTATTCTTGATTGTGACTGACTTTGCCCTTACGTGTTTTCGTAATACCGCAGGTATTTTTTGGATATCAAACGGATCTCCCCAGAAGGTAATTTTAATGTGGCCGATTTCCCCTTGTTCAACTGATGGTAGTCGATGCACATCCTGAGAGAACCATCTTTCTTACGCACAAACAATACTGGAGCACCCCATGGAGAGATGCTGGGTCTGAGAAGCCCTTATCTAGAAGTTCTTTCAATTTCTTAAGCTCAGCTGGAGCCATCCTGTAAGGAGGAATCGAAATAGGCTGGGTATCTGGAAGGAGATTTATTTCGAAGTTGATTTCCCTTTCGGGAGGAACTCCAAGAAAATCTTCTGGAAACACTTCTGGGAATTCATTCACCACTGGAACTGACTCAAGAGTTGGGGTCTCGGAGTTTGAATCCTTAACCCGAACAAGATGATAGATATAACCTTTGGAAATTATCTTTCTAGCCTTAAGGTAAGAGATGAATCAACCTACAGGCACTGAGGTGCTACCCTTCCACTCTAAGACTGGCTCATTTAGAAACTGAAATCGAACGATCCTAGTTCTGCAATCGACTGAGGCATAACAGGAATGTAACCAATCTATGCCTAGAATTATATCGAAGTCAGTAATTTCTAACTCTACAAGATCGGCTAAGGTGACTTTCTTGGAAACTGTGACAGGGCAATTTATGTATACCCATCTAGCTATAACTAGGTCACCAACTAGAGTAGAGACTGAGAAAGGTTCTGGGAGGGTTTCTGTACTGACACCAAAATTTACTGCTATGTAAGGAATTACAAAGGAAAGTGTATCCCCTGGGTCTAACAATGTATAAACATATAAATGGAAGACTTGTAACATAACCGTGACCACATTGGAAGAATCCTCCTGGTCCTATTGAGTCTGAAGGGCATATAACCTATTTTGGCGCTGACCACCACTTGTACCAGATGAGGCACCCTGCTGAGTGAGGTGACCCTCTGGAGCTACCGTAGAACTGGCCTAATTCTGTGGGAGAACATCCTTGCCCTTTTGATAAGCTGTTGGAAAATCTCTCATCCTGTGGCCTAGCTTGCCACATCCAAAGCAATTGGCACTACTTGCCATACACTCACCCTGTTGGTTTCTACCACACTTTTTGCAAACTGGATGAGTGCGCCCGCTAGTAACTATACCTTGGGACTTGGAGCCTGGTGCTCTATCCTATCAATCCTGCCTGGACTTAAGCACTGGGGCACTAGCAGAAGATGGGGCTAGAGCTATAGATTTCTGGCAAAACTAAGAGCGGTTACCACCCTCTGACCTCTGGTGAGTATAGTTGAAGTCACCTGTTCTAGCTCTCTTACTGTCTCTTCCCCTCTCTTTGATTTTCTCCTCCTCGATTTGTTGAGCATAAGTAACCAACCTGGAGATATCCATCTCCTTAACTAGCATAGAAGTCTTGCACTCCTTGACTATATAATTGGACACACCAAATACGAACTTACTCATACGGGCCCTGGAGTCAGCTACTATCACCAGAGCATACTTAGACAACTGAGTAAACTTGAGTGCGTACTCCTTCACACTTATTTCATTCTATTTCAAGTTGATGAATTCTTGGACCTTGGCTTTCCTAAGCTCAAACGGGAAAAACTTGTCCAAAAAAGTAGCCTTGAAGTGATTCCAATTCACCGAACCTGCATTAGCATAACGTGATTCCTTCCATTGCTGATACCAAGTATAAGCCACTCCCTTCAACTGATAAGCGGCTAAATCTGCACTCTCAATTGGAGTGACACCCATAATATTTGTTACCTTCTGAATGTCATCAAGAAATTCTTGTGGATCTTCTTCTGACTTGGACCCATGAAATTTCGGAGGGCTTATCCCAGTAAAGTATCGGATTCTAGCTGCGGCAGAGTTAGTTTGAAGTGGAGCTGGTGCCACAGCCAGCTGATTGACCTGAGCGGTCATGGCCTGAGCAAGCACTTGAAATGCAGCCCTGAATTCAGCATGGGTAACTTACTCATTCAGAGGGTCTACCAGAGCTACTGGTGTCGGCTGATTCCTTGTGTTGGCTCTTCTGGGAGGCATTATTCTGAAATGCAAAGAGTATGATTTAGAAGGAAATTAAGTAGAGTTCATACTCTATCGCACGAGCTAGAAAAGAAAGAAGGGAAGTTATTCCTAATGATATCTCATAGCTTCTCCCCCATAAGTGTGGCGCACTTCACACCCATGAAGAAGACTCTACTTGACGCGACTTTCAGACACCCTAGGAAACTTGAACCTGATTCTCTAATACAAAGTTTGTCATACCCCGAGGCTACCCCCTAGATGCAACACAATGCTTAGTGTCAAAAGTGACCCCAAGCTAACCTATGGCCTGGCATAACTAGACAATTTCTGATAAAACATACACTGTGAAAAAACTGAGAATAATTTAATATTTGAAGTGGGTAAGATCCCAAAACATGTCCAAATATGAAATATCTATAAGAGTATAATGATGTCTAAAAAACAACACTAGCAACTCAATAGCTGAATCTAGTCTATGTTTGAAAGCCTCTAACTGATATGAGTTGCTGGGACATGGCCCCAGCTAACACTAAAAATTTGAAATTGAAATATAAAACTTAAATAAATAAGCATATCTATCACCCTCAAACTATGAGGACTCACCACTGAAGCTGCTGAGTAAGGACTGGAAATCGAGCTAAGCGCAGTCTGGATGCTGAGTGCCTGAACCTATATAATAAAATGATGTAGCACAAAAGTATGCGTCAGTACTTTGAATGTACTGAGCATGCAGGATATATGCTAAGCTGAACAATCATAAAGGCTGAACATGGAAATACATACTGAAGCATAAACTGAATGATAAGTTAGATGCAATGACCAAGTACTAACATGAACATATAATATGCTGAGATGTATGACTGAAATAGATACTGAGTACATGGTCAATGCAATACGAGTCTGACTGTGGGAGATACTATTAACCGACATACCCCAAGCTTAGCTAACTATAGGGCCAACCTGTAACCCTAGATGGAAGGGTGTTCATACCTTACTAAGGGTACAAACAAATCTGACATGGATCTACTAACTAATGTCCATAAGGGATAAGGGTGACCAGCCTAATCTGACAGATGGCCTCTTTCATACCAATGGTGGCACCATAGTTATGGGACTTGGGGACTGCTACTAAAGGTCTCAGCCTAGTCTGAGTGCTAAGCCTTCATCCCCTCATCTGCTCGGTACTAAGTATACTCCCAACTGAATGTAAGCAATGAAATGCAAGCTAAAATACTGGATAGATCAAATACTAAAAATCATCTTAAAATACAACATGTATATATACTGGAACATAATGACATTCTATTTTGAAGCATGATTGTCTGAATTATCTGCCTAGCAAGTACAAGTTATGAATACTTAATTTTAATAAAATATAGGGTTACTGAATTTTGTACATGAGACTGTGCTAATTCTCCAAGAAATATGTAATTAATAAAACTTAAACAATAGCATCTGAATTGAAGGGAATCCCTAAGATTTGGGAAGCCTAGGTCTGAATATTTCCTGCAAAACTGAAGGACTGACTGAAATCTAGGGACTTAGTGGGTGGAAGGAACCCACTAGTGAAATCCCACATTCGAAATCCCTTGGATTTTGGGGCTGAGCGTGAAGGAACCTTCTGCTTGTTCTTGAGAGAAAACTGTCGCCTCTTTTCTCCTTTCTTTTCTAAGTATCTGATGATTTTAGGAGAATAGGTGATTTAGGTAGTTCTTGACTAATTAACTAGGCTTAGGTTTAGCAAAACGATGTAGCTTAGACCTTAAAAGAGATTGAAAAAATCCGGAATAACCCTGGAAATTTTAAAAAAAAGTTGCTAAAAATTATGACTGAGGTACCAAAACTCGGTTGACGGACCGTAGTCCTGGACGACGGACCATCAACTGAATCGTGGTCCTGTCCATGAGTCTTGGGGGTTCTCTGATCTGAGGAAACCATGACTCCACAGGATGGATCATGGTTCTGAATGATGGTTCATCGTGTGACTCATGGTTCCTGGGACTTTAGCTGAGGGTCCTCTAGTTTGAGGATTTCACGAGTCAAAGGACGGGCCTTGGTTCTGAAGTATGGTCCATAGTCTGACTCGTGGTTCCTGGGCCACCTCTGAGGGTCCTCTGATGTTCTGATTTTACGAGTCAACATGATGGACCGTGGTTCTGAACGATGGTTCATCATATGACTCATGGTTGTTGGGCCCTGAACTGATGGTCCTCTAATTAAGGGGAACCACGAGTGACAGGACGGACCGTGGTTTTAAACTATGGTCCGTTATCCCATCCGTGGTTCCTGGAAACTTGAATTTTTTTTGAATTTTTCTGCTGAGTACAGTCCAGTAGCTGGTTCACATCCTGGGGTGTTACATTTTCCCTTAAGAAAATCACCTCTCAATCTATCATAGGAAAATTTCGACCCGGTTCGACACAAAAATAAATTAAAAAAATCATTTGCTCCTTGGGAAAGAACCGTATTATGAAGAAAAATCTCAAAGTTTATTCGAATAATCTACTATTAACAAATTGAAATAAGTTATGCGCTCATGGATCAATGGAGAACGAAACCTGGCATAGGTACTAAGTACATTTACAAAGCACGGGTAGTCAAACAATTATGCATGTAGGACTAACTCGATTATTTGGCAACTCACATTCAAATCGTAATGATATTAAGCCCAGAAAGGGCACAATTTAAGTATAAAAGGAACAATAAAGGCCCGACAAGAGTAATATTAACAATCATTCAAAGCATGCCCGACACAGGCCAAATTGTTTAAACATGAAAATAAAGGCCTAACAAGGGCAATCAAAGTAATATCTTTAGCCCGACGAGGGCTACCACCATGAAATCATCAAAAGATTAAAAATAAATGAACCCCTTCCCAACTTAAAACAGAGCATTACCCTCAATGCTTAAGCACAAAATAAGTAGAAGAAGGATGCAAAGACTCCTTGTACGAGCTAATCCTTCTCCTCCCGCTCAACTTCCTCTTAACTGGTGCCTACTCCTCCCTGGCGAGAATGTGTTGTATGCTGAGACTCAAATAGAACCTACTGGAGTCCCGAATCCTGCGCATCACTAAGCTCCTTATCATATCTTCCCAAGGCAGTAAATAGATCATCCACAGGGCCAGGAGTGGGATGAGGTGTAGCCATGTCATCATTAAGAGCACTCGAATCTGCATTCACCATTGGTGCGTTCCCTTTAGCCTTGTCGACATCCTTCCTGATAATAGTCACAACATTATCTACAAAATCTACCCTTTTGCAAAGTTTGGACACATTCTCCATAACATCCTTTATAGCAGTGTTTACTACTTTTTAAATTATACCTGGCAGCCTCTGGGCTAATGTGTTCATTAGTTTTCATGGGATTAGGTCATGTTGACCAGCTTTTGAAGGACAGTCGGGGCTGAGGTTGAGGAAGAAGGTAAAGGACTTGGAGGGGCATTAGCTAAAGGATTTCCTGACTCCGTGGGAGTAGGAGTGTCAGATATGGATCTAACAGGAGAAGAGGCACTGGGCTCAAGATAATTTTCCAAAATCTGCACAACGGTAAAAGGCTGCAACTTGTGCTTCTTCATTTTAGAAGCAGCAGCGCTCATCTTCTTTTTGATGTCAATCACTCCAGTGGCATGGGTAAATTTTTCAAAAGGAAAATAAGGGATCCTATCCTTAGCACATAACTTACTAATAAGTACAGGAGAGGAGAATGATGCACCAGGTTGACTAGCTTTCCTTTTAATCACCAATGCCGCAATCTCACCAAAATTAACATTCTCTCGTGACATGATGCAAGCTACTAGAATGGCCCCCTCACGTGAAACTTTCTGATCATTTTTAGAAGGTAAGAAATGGGAGCAGACAAAATCATACCACAAGTGCACCTCAAAATAGAGATCTTGATGCGGAATTACACCTCCCATAGTAACCCAAAGAGGTGTCCCAGGGGCAATAATTAGGGAAATCCAATCTAGTGGCTTCTCCTTAGGAGTGACCTTTGCCTAATATTTTGGCGCTAGAGAAATTGAGATATCCTAGTAGATGGAGTTGATAGCGGCCAGAGTAATGTGAACTTCTTTACCTCGAACTATCACCGAGTCCAAGCAAGGAAAGTCGTCGACATTGACTGTGTACTTCATTAAATCTTGCTTGGCTTGGTACATTGCATAAAATTCATGGAATATTCGGGTTAATAGCCTCCCAGCACAGCTACAAATGGGAATCACTGTCGTATAGTGAATTGATAGTGGAAGTTGACAAATCATCCCCGATTCCCATAAGGTTAAAACTGCACTCCGGAGTGAAGGATCTGTTTGCTTTGTCCTTGTCAAAGAGGGCTTTCATGACCTCTACACTGAAATAGATCTTATCCTCCTCATTGACTGGCACAGAAGGAGGTGCTAGGGTAGCAACGGGAGTCTTATTCTTTTTGGATTTGCTTATAGTGGTGGGAGGAGGTGGGGGTTTTCTTGAACTGCAGTCAGAGTTACCCTTGCTAGAAGACATTGTCTGGAAAAGAAGATTGTGAGTACTCAAAGGAAAGAACAAAATATTTTTGTATTTTTGCAATAATAAAAGAAGAAAATGCTATAAGAAGTTAATGAAATAGAAACAAATTAAAAGCATAACAGAAGAAAAAGGCACCAGGTTAACTATTGGCATGTGCGTTTCACATGTGATTCAGAAGTGGTGACTCGTGCTTTGCATGTGACTTTGCACATGCTAACGGTATACCTGATTAACGGGGTTAGCATGGGAGAAGGAATGTGTGATTCGCATGTGAAAACTCGTATTCCGCATGTTCCTTCGCCCTTGCTAACATAGAACTGGCATCTTTAGTCTTCACCCGCTTCACCATATGAGTTTCATAGGTGAAGACTTGAGAAATGCATGTGGAATGAATGTGAGGAGCAGTGAGTTTCAACTCTCCACTATCACTTGCATTACACATGTGGTTCGCAAGGCAACACCTACAGCACGCATGTACACAACAGGCAAGATACGTAATTTGTAACAACTAAGGCAAGTCAAAGGTTAGTTGACCAATTTAACCAAGTTATTCGAGTACTCAGAATTCCCCAAAACAACTTCACACCTAAACAAGACCGATATATTCAGAGATGTACACTCAATTATTTCCCTTAAGAAGGATATTACCCCATCCATCATTGGAAATATCAAGCATCACGATAAGCATTCCAGGCACATTCAAACACAATCAAAATTCACTCAACTCAACCAAAGTTCTCACCGAACAATTTATAATCAATTAAAATAATACAAGGGCGCAATGATATATAATTCCAGCCCAACACAATAATACTCAATAAAAACTTGCAAAGACGATGATTTGCCCTTAAGATGACATCACCCAATCTATCATTGGGCCAAATCAAGCATCAATACAAGTGGGTTACTCAGACTTCACTCAAAACTCACAATTATAGGCTAAATATTATCACAATCAACATGCATAACTCTATAAATACGATCTACCAAGTTTTTCACAAGTAAAAACAACAATATGCCCCAAAATTGGGGTTCAAAAATCAGATCTCACCCAAAAACTCAATGTGGTAGAATAAATTAGCATGCTTCACAAATAACATTCCTAATCTACTTAAAAACAATGATTTAATATTAAGGAACTTACCATAAGTGAAGAAATAGTAGTGAAGAGTGAAAAGATGAAGCTTTGAGGCTTAACAATGGTGACCCAAAATTTCTCGTCAGAAAAATGATATGGAGCGGCGGCGGATTTTGGTGGTGAAGTGGTCGGGAAGGAAAAGGAGATTCTGGAGAGAAGTTTGAGAGATTGAGGGATTTCTGAGAGAGAATATAGAGGTTTTTATGGAGAGTTATGGAAGAAAAAGAAGAGAATAAGTCGGTTTAAGGAGAAAAGAAGAAGAAGATGTGCGGGTCAAAATTACGGGTCAGTTCAATGGTAGGTCAACAAAAAATTAAATATACCCGTGCTTGCGATGAGATACGTGATTCAAAAATGACCATGTGCATTTCTCATGCCACTTTGCAAGTGACGCTTTTCAGAAGTGTTGTTGCCAGTGTTCTGGATTGACATGTGAATGCATGTGTGAGGCGCAAACCTGCAAAGGCATTTCGCCCTTCCGCTCGCAAGTGCCTTCAGATTTTTCTTTTCTCCTTCAGTGCACTTTCAACAGGGGGCAATGCCACCTGCGGCCGCAAATTATCACATGCGAGATGCAGGTTGCGGCGCACATGCCCTCCAAAAGTTATCTTCCATTTAGCCATTTTTCAATCTCCATGCATTCCTAAAATACACCAAAAACAACAAAAGGTAAAGGAAATAAACTAAAAACACTTGTGTTGCCTCTCAAGAATCGCTTGATTTTATGTTGCGGCATGACTATAACACCTCATGAATCAATCATTGCTCGGGTTCATGCCAATACAATTGGCACAATCCCAACCGAAATCAATCATTGCCCGGGTTCATGCCAATACGATTGGCACAATCCCAACCGAAACACCGGAAGTACTTCTTAAAGAGTTTCATCACCTCCTCTTGTTGCCAAGTTGATAACATCATAGAGATGCACATTAAAAAGTGTCTTTAGTATCCATGTGCATGTCCACCAAATATGGTGGTTTAGGCAGGATCAATCCCTCGGGATCCTTCTTTCCACCATTAGTGTAGACAACAATTTGATCTTTCGGTGGTTTTCTTTCAATTTTATCTCCCCAAGGACTTCCAACCATCACATTCGTGGTAGAAATTATGGAAACCACCTTATACTCGTCTGGAGGCTTCATTGGTTGACAAACATTTGTGAACACCTAATTTTTAACTGAACCTAAAAGTTTTACACTTTTTGGTGATTAAATATTTTTTTAGGTCTAAATTAAATACTTTGGTTTTATCTTATTTTTAGTAAGTTTATTTTTAAAAAATTTGAAAACTACAAAAAGCGTAATATTTTAGGATAAGTTTTGTGTTTACTTTTCAAAAGAAAAGAAAAGTTTTGAAAAATTATTTTTTGAAAATTTTCTTTTCTTTTGAAAAGTAAAAAATAAAACTTATCCTAAAATATTACTCTTGTTGTAGTTTTAAATTTTTTTTAAAATAAACTTACTAAAAATAAGATAAACCAAAGTATCTAATTTAGACCTAAAAAATATATTTAATCACAAAAAGTGTAGAACTTTTAGGTTCAATCAAAAATTAGGTGTTCACAAAATGCCCCTCTTTTCTTGGAAACATGGAGAGTTTTCAGGCAAAGAAGTGAAGGACGTGACTTATTTTTGATGGAACCATTTATTGAAAATAGAAAAATAGAAAAGTAGAAAGAGGTTTGACTGAGCCCTGATTTTGGGCAGCCTACATATCCTGGGTTATAAAGGAATTAGGTCATGTGTAGTTCAAGCGGATTGAGGGATGAGAGGATGAGTTGGAGAGTCAAGTGAGGTTCCGTCGAGGTTCCGGTCCATAGCTCCTATTATTACATCAAGAAATGAAAAATACAATAAAAGAGAAAGGAAAACATGCAAGATCCTATTTATTCTACTTGTCCTATTTCTCTTCCTTCTTCTTCCTCTTGGATCTTCAGTTATCACCTCACCTTCTTTTGGTGAATAACTTGATCTCAAAATTCAATCTTAAAGTTAGAATTTTAGACTTGAACTTGCAACTTTGTTTGACTCATTGACGCTCCTCCCAAGTACAGTTCGTAAAATATTTTTGGATGCTTGTTTTCTTGACCAGAAGCTAAGAAGATGAATCTTGAGACGTTGGGCCACTATATGTGTCAAAACTGACTCTATCTGTCTCCGAGATTGAACATTCTTCTTTTTTCTAACCAGAGATGGGATTCTATTCCTGAACATCAAATATGTGCTTTGCGGGAAAACCTGCAAGCCATCAAAGTCAAACAAAAATGAACAAATGTTTCTGTCCCATTTTGCACTAGAATTTGTTTTGTGAGTTGTTAGTAAAGCTATAACTAACTACTCTAATAGTAAGTAAAACAATGATAGAAATTTAAAATAAGTACCAAAAAAATATTAATAAGATTCTCGTTCTCAATAACGCAACCAGGGGATGTCGTACCCTGTAAAAACATGAAAAATGAAATAGAGAATCTTCTGTCCAAAATGCAACCAGGGAATGTCGTACCCTGTGAAACCATGAAAAAGAAAATAATGAATTTTGTTCCCTAAATGTAACTAGAGAATTTTGTACCCTGTGACGATATGAAAAAAAAATAAAATTTGTGCCCTAAAATGTAACCAGGAACTGTCGTACTCTATAAAGACATGAAAAAATAGGGAATTTCGTGCCTTAAAATGCAATCAGGGAATGTCATACCCTATGAAAACATGAAAAAAGAAATAGGAAATTTTGTGCCCTAAATGCAACCAGGGAATGTCATACCCTGTGAAGACATGACAAAGAAGTATGAAATTTTATACCCTAAAATACAATCAGGAAGTGTCGTACCCTATGAAGACATGAAAAAAATTAGGGATTTTTTTGCCCTAAAATACAATCAGAGAATGTCGTATCCTTTGAAGACATGAAAAAAATGGGGATTTTTTTGTCCCAAAATACAACCAGGAAATCTCGTACTCTGTGAAGACATAAAAAAAGAAATAGGAGATTTTGTGCCCTAAAATGCAACCAGGGAGTGTTGTACTCTGTGAAGACATGAAAAAATAGGAAATTTTGTACCCTAAAATGCAACCAGGGAGTGTCGTACCTGTGAAGACATGAAAAAGGAAATAGGAATTTTATTTCCTAAAATGCAACCGAAAAATGTTGTACCCATTGAAGCCATGAAAAAGGAAATAAGGATTTTGTGCCCTAAAATGTAATCAGGAAATGTCATACCCTGTGAAGACATGAAAAAGGAAATAGGGGATTTTGTACCCTAAAATGCATCCAGGTAATGTCGTACCCTGTGAAGACAAGATTGAAAATTTTAATTTTTTTTAATATTAAAAAAAAAACCAATTTTTGAAACAGAGGAACTTGAAAACTCTTTTTTATTTTTTGAATTTTTGTTTTCTTTGTCTAAATGAAATTTCTAGAAAAATGCCCCAGTTTATTTTTTTTGGGGGATTTGAAATTTTTATTGTGCAACCGAGTCTCATTGTAGGACTACCTATGTATCTTGCCATAGCAAGAATCAGGTCAAACATAGTTTACAAAAAAAATAATTTTCTTTTTGCTTTTCTTTTGAAGAGTGTCTTTTATAAACAGCACCAGAGAATGAAGAAAAAGAAATAAATTTATTGTTTGATCATGTCTTGACTTTAGTTGGTACCAACAATTAGCATTATGCATAGAAATTTTACCAATTGCTTTCGGATAAATTAGGGGTAAACTTAGAAGTAATTCCTATATTTTCAAATGGTACCTCAAACATACTTAAATATTAACAAGATTTGTTCATCTTGCCTTAATCAAGAGTAAAGAATTATTCTTATCCTCATGTTTCAAGTGCCCTTACCACAAATAATGACCCGATTCACACATCATAGAAGTATTTATATCTTAGAACGTTTCAGAAGGCACTCACACTCAGAAAGATGTTCAATCCATGCAATTGAGATACTATATGCTTGGACCCCATGTAAGTATCCACTAATATGAGAACACTTAAAATGGGATCAGTAGGACTTGTCATTAACTTGTAGTGTAGGTTTAGGGATGAGTAGAATATTTCATTTGGAATGAAGTGATTATTCCCTCCTTAAGCATAGCACAATACCTTCAATATTTTTGTGCTTTTGCACGTGATCTTTATTTGCTTTGCTACTTTCTCTTTTTTTTTGATTTTTTATGAGTTTTCCCTCTTTTTTATTGGAGTTTTTTTTTGGGAGTTCTTTCTTTGTAGAAATGCTCCTCTCTTTTTTTCGGTAGCTCTTTTTTTAATTTGTTTTTATTGGAAATTTGCAACTTCATCTTTTCACTTTGTCACTCAACTTAGATCTTGACCAGTGCGCTTAGAGAGGTAAGGCCAAGGAGGGGTTAGTGCATCAATATAATACACTCAAAAATATATAGGCTAAGATATGATTATCCAATAAAAAGGTTTTAGGCTCAAAAGGAAAACTCTAGGGATTATATGTCATTTGGTAGGCTTGAAAGACACAATCGGATCAAAGAAAGCCTACAATCCTTTTACAGGTCAAGTGTTGCTCAAAATTTGCTCAACAAATATTCGGGCCAAGTTCTAGATCAATAAAATAATGTCATTGAATTTTCAATTTAAAGCTCACCACACAATGCACATGAAATGATGAGGTCGAATTCATTTTAACTCAGATTTTAGCAAGAGATTTTTTCAAGTGTCATTTAAGCATAATCAAGAAGTACCAAAAAAATCTATGGTTCACAACAAAGTTAGTCCTCTCAATAATGTCAAATCACTTCATATTTTTTTTCCTCATGCACACTTCTAAATATGTTGGTATCAACCAAGTCAAGAAAATTCTCTCATTTTTTTGTGGGATCGAACCTTAAGAAAGGTTGCCTATGTATCTTGCCAAGACAAAAATCATGTCAGACGTAGTTCAGAAAAAAATGAACATTTTTTTTCTTTGGATATGAAATAAAAACTTTCTTTTGAGTTTTTTTTATAAAAAACTTTATTCTTTTTTTCTAATTTTTTTAAATAAGGATTTTTTTTAAAAATAATTTAAAATAAGATCACCGAATCTGAGGAGGGCTGCCTGCGTATCTCACCGAGGTGATGAGAATCAGGTGTGCGTAGTTCATGAAAATTGACGAAAATCTCTTCACTTTTTCTTTTTTTGAAATAAATAGTGAGCTACTTTTTTTTTTTGAATTTACGAATAAAGATCACCGAACCCAAGGAGGGCTGCCTACCTATCTCATCAAGGTGAGAATCAGGTGTGCGTAGTTCATAAAAATTGACGAAAATCTCTACTCTCTTTTTTATTTTTTTTGAATATATAAATAATGAGTAACTCTTTTTTTTGAATTTTTTTGAATAAAGATCACCGAACCCAAGGGTGAAGTATTTACCTTGTGCATTTTATCTTGATTTTTATATGATGACAGGAGTGAATTCGGGTCAGCCGATGATGCCTACCAGTACGTGTGTTTGTGCTGATTCTACTCTTGCTATACCTTTTTGGGTACGGTCTGGTTGCAGGATTGGTGATGTTTCATAGGTTCAGGATTGCGGTGATCTTCCAGCAGCTCCTACTTCCTTCTATGGTAGGAGTTGTGTCATCTTATGTTATAAGCTCATCTTGTAGAAGCTTCTGTATCGGATTAGACTAGGTTCTAGGGAGGGCTGTCTCATATTGTAAATGATTTTCCGTAAGTTTTGTAGTCGTTATGTCTTGAAATTTTGTAAAGGAAGCTCCATGTATAAAAACGGATTTTATTTCATGATTTATTTATTTTTCCGCTTTACCTGTTGGTTCGGGTGGTAAGGGTTCTCCTATCTAGGTGGATTAGAGTAGGTGCCCACACGGCCCGGTAGTTGGGTCGTGACAAAAAATTCAAGAAGGCCGGCAATAAGTAGTTTTTAAGCTCATAAGCATTTCTATCCAAGAATTTATATAAGCCAGACATAAGTCAATAAAACAATCATGCTAGAACCACGGGACTCGAGGGGTGCCTCACACCTTCCTCTCGGTCAACAAAATTCATTACTCAGACTTTCAGTTTGCAGACCAATATATTAAAGAGTCAAACTTTCCTTTTGATTGTGGATTCAATAAGGTGACTTGAAATACCAAAACTCATTTCCAAGTGGCGACTCTGTAAATAAAATAATCCCTTCACAAAACGCCACTTTATTTGGAAAAACCTTTTTCAAACCACAATCTTTTAGCGGGGTATGAAAAAACAAGGGTGTGACAACGTTGAATGTGACATCCTCGCTCCCCACTCGGAAATTGAGTTCTCCTAACTCAACATCGACTAAGGCTATTTTCATAGCTAAGAATGGGCGCCCTAGAATAATAGGCACTTCGAGATCAACATCACAATCTAATACCACGAAATCAGCCGGCAAGATGAACTTGTCTACTTTCACCAATACATCAAACAATATCCCAACCGGGCACTTAATCGAATGGTCAACCATTAGCAACGTCATCGGTGTGGGTTTAGTAGAACCTAAGTCTAACTTTATGAAGATCACGAGGGGAATCAAATTGATGCTTTCTTCGAGGTCACATAAGGCTTTTCTAAACAAGAAGACACCAATAGTGCAAGGGATGGTGAAAGCTCTCGGATCCTCTCTCTTCAGGGCTATATTTCTTGTCATGACAATACTAAAACTGTGGGACACTTCAATCTTCCCCATATCAATCACTCTTTTCTTTTTCAGCAATTTCTTCATGAATTTAGCATAACCCGTAATTTCCATGAAAGCATCAACCAATTAGGAATGTTGATAGATAGTTTGCTGAACATATCTACAAACTTTTTGAATTGATTATCTTCCTTTTTCTTGATTAACCTCTGAGGATATGAGGAAGGACCTGTAGGCAATGAACTTGGCTAACTAGGGTCTTTCTCCTCTATCTCAATTTCAACTTGAAAAGGTGACTCGATCTCATCCTACTCCTCATTCAGGCTATCATCATTGATAACTACATTCGGTGCACCAAGCATTGCCCCTATATTCGGACTTACATCACTAGTCTTCTCAATCATGACTTCTTTTGCTCGTGCAAGTAATAAAGTGGCTCTTACGAACCGAACATTGATCCCACGCGGACTTGTGCTTAGCAAACAATCTAATATTTATGAATTCTATCAAAGTTGAACAAATGCAATTCGTAACCAAGAGTTGAGCTTTATTTTATAACTAAAAAATAGAAATAACGACGATATGAAAATAAGATTGTAGAAATATATGGAGGAATCTAGGGTTGAGGCATTCACTACACAATCATGCTTTAACTATGGTTTATAGCCGGTGTTGGTATTTATCGTGATTGTTGATTACAAGGTTGATATTATAACCTGAGAATGGTCATCTTCTAAGTCATCTACCTAAATTAATCTCACAGCTACATCGTTGAGCGGGGATGTGAGTCTTTAACTTGGATGCATTCAACCATCTTCCCATTTTATTAACCAAGTGGGGAGTTTATGTATATCTCTATCCTAATCGCAAATCATTCTTTACAATTGCTAACTAACAACAAAAGATATGATCCACACCTCCTACATTCTTCATTTAGTCTCTCAACTCCTATGGTCAATTCGTTTTGAGACTTAGATGTATCCTAAATTTCATGACGCTTTAGAATAGTTAAAACAAGAACATAAGAACAATCACATGACATGATAAACAATAAACCAACTAAATAACCATAATCAAGCAATCATGTTGTAGCCTCAACCCTAGAAAGAGGGTGTTTAGCCACTCATAATCTCATTCGTGATTACAAAATTGATGAAGTTCATACAAGAATTAAGTAATGAAAAAGAAAAGAATAAGAACCCTAAAGTAGCCTCCTCCTTGTGTTTTTGCAATCCCAAGACGTCCAAGAATGTGTAATATTGAAACTAGGTGTCTTATTTATAGTGTAGGACAAGTTGAACACGCTGGGAATAGGGTCCGTGACACCCTGTCCAATGCGCCAGCCAGCTGGCGTGGCATGCTGCCTATAGCGCCAACCAGCCGGTGTGACACGCTGCCCATAGCGGTAGTACACTGCCGTGGCATGCTTCCAGCGTGGAAGCTCACTATTTTGGGTAGTCTTCAAGATGCTCCACCTCCATGCCACGACCATAAAATGGAGCTTATCCTCTATGACATGGGGGTGGTTCCTTTGATGTCCATTTTCGCTCCCACGAACTCTTTCTACCTTCCTTTGATTTCCCATGGCTTGTAGTTTGTTCGTAGGCTCCAATTAGCTTCCATAACTCCTCCAAAGGTCTCCTACAATGTCTGACAACACACATAAGTCCATATAACAATATAGAGTTCATCAAAGTACGCTAGAATAGGCATAGCTCAAGCTAGCAAAGCTAGTTTCCTCGTCTAAACTCAAATTGATCTTTTACACTCATTATTTGTTCCAAATGCAACCCAAACACTATAAACAAATATGTTAGTCACAAAGTACACCTTTACACACTATATACCTCAATAGTACATCAAGTTATCCTCAAAACTAAGCTAAACGCACATAGATAATGCCACTTAGGTGTATAAATATGCCTAATATCACCACCCCACACTTAAAGCCTTGTTCGTCCTTGAACAACTCTCTACACTAATCACAATCAAGTAAGACTCCATTAAAACTAAGACACTAATGCTAGAACTACAATGACCATAAGAATAGCAAGTTCTACATTCGGTATGCCATATTACAAATTGAATCACACGAATACTACTGCAAGACCTCCTAGCCTCAAGAATTGACTGTACTCAATTGGAAAACTCATGCATAATACTCACAAAGAAATCATATAAGTCACCTATATATCATCAAACAAGTGCCCTCACCACATGAGAGTTACCCATATTCACTCACACATATGCAAATTATCACAAGAATGTGTGTAAGAATCAAATTCCGCTCACTCTCACAAAGAATTCACATGTCACATAAGATGAACCATAAGCTTGCCCTTAGTGTAGTACTCCACTAATATCATAATGTCAGAATTCAAGATCAAGTAGGACTTTAAGGGTTGTAATGTAGGCTAAGGGACGGGTAGGAACTATTTGGTTAAGAATAGTGACTCTCTTCTCTAAGTGCTTTAATACATCACACTTTACATTGAACTCGTCTTCAACCAACCTATTTTACACCATCATTACCTTCCCAACTTTCTTTTATTTTCCCCCATCTTTTTAAGTTAGCTTACACATCTTAGGTAGAGAGTATTTTCTATCAACACATGAATCACTTTTTCTTTCATTCCATTACTCCCTACCAACCAACACATAAAAAATTTCAACACACCAAAAGCTATTTCCTTAGGCTTCACTTCACTTTTTCCTTTTTCAATTCTCTACTCCTTAACATCTTAATTTTTTCACTAAGCCTTAGGAGTTTTGGATCAAATTATAGGCAATTGAAAGAAACAGAATAAGCTACATATGAGGCTACCAAAGAATAGGCTAAAGGCTCAACGGTTCTAGCTAAGGTTATGCACAAGGGGTAGATAAAGAAGGTCTAAAACATGGCTATCAAAGAAATGCCTATATCATCTCCTAAACTCAACATTCTTTATTTTGGTTTATAAACACACGGGGAAAGTTCTAGACACCAAAATGCAACATGGACTATACAAACCTTACTCACACTTGGCACATGTTCAAATCAAGATGGCTATCTATAGACTCTCTACCAAGCAATCACATGAATTCAATTTTAAGCCAACAAGAGTCATATAAAAGATTCTAGTGTCTCATAATAGTTATTCAATTTTCCGGATCATGCCATAGAATTAAACACCAACTTGTAATAAGTAGTCTTGTGTAGCACCTAGCAAGAGAATCCCTATTTATTTCTAATAACAAAAATTCAAATTTACTCCTAAAAATCAAAAGGAAACTGGGTTCAAAGGGTTTCTCCCCAAAAAAGAACCGAAAAGAAAAACCGAGGGGTGGGTGAAGTGTGCTTCTACTAAATAGACCAATCACAAGAACTAAAAAAAACAAAGATAAAATCTTTTTGTAATTTTTTAATTTACTCAAAAAATTGCAGATAAATAAAACTAGACACCCTATAGTGCACTTCACCCTAAACAAATCGGAAGATTCCTACCCCACACTTAAATTCATACTTTGTCCTCAAAGTATAAATTAAACGTAAAGTTAGGAATACTCCCTGAGGCCTCTAGGCCTAGCTAGTAGCACCATGTCCATCAACGGGGTCTGGAGGACCCCACACTTAGTATAATCCATGCTCCTTAGCTAAGATCTCAGGTACTCAGACTTTCCTTCAACCTGTTGACACAACACATAACAACACCCAAAAGTGATACTAAAAAAAACTAAAAAGAATAAAGATCCTACCTTAAATTGGGTTGCCTCCCAAGTAGCGCCTGATTTACCATCGCGGCATGAATCAGATCACAACTTTTATTCCTATTCTCTCATCCTCTTCCTCCTACTCGGGGCCTATCTTCTCCTTCTTTTTTGACCTCTGGTGTGCCCGCACTCTAGGTCTGTGGCCTTTCTTACACCTACCTTTTAAGTCTTTCATTCAAGGCCTTCAGGTTCAGGCTCTTTTGGAAATTTGGGTAGCTCAATGAGAGAGTTCGAAGAGGAAATTAGAGGTACACTTTTATCCACCCCACACTCATCCTGTCACGACCCGATTTCTCGGTCATGATGGCACCTACAATCCCCGGTAGGTGAACCAATCCCCGTAGCCCAGGACAGTTAGTAATGGGCTACTATCTAACAAATAAGGGAACAAGACAAAGAGAATAGATAACAGGGATATATATATATACATATGCGGAAACTAAACCAAACCCCAAGACCTGGTATCGTGGTATAGAGACAAACTACATACATGGAGTGCAAATAATCCAAAACAATATATACAGATGTCTTTGAGTGGTAATAGAGTACATGAAGCAAAAGATAAACTAAAGCTAAGCTCCGATCGCCAAGAGCTCACCCTCAGTCTGAAGTAGTCCCCAACAGATCTCCAAGCACAAATCACAGCGATCTAACGGCGATGGCCCACGCTAAGATCTGCACCCAAAGATGCAGGGGGTAGGGTGAGCACCAAATGCGAAGCATAAGGTACCCAGTAGGTATCATAGGCCGACTGGGCACATATAAGATAAAAGCGTAGCAACAGACAGAATAGAAGCAAGCAGTCACAGAAATCAACGAAAGGTACACAGGAACTAGCCCAGAGGGAAATCAACAGAACCACATGTGAGGCTAGTAAGAAAAATATACACACCATACGCACATGTGAAATTAAGAAACAACGCACTTGGGGTCCTTGCAACAACAGTGTATACAAAATAAGTTTACGAAATGGACGGTATACCGGTAACCTCAAGTGTAAGAAGAAGAGAGAAAGAGTAATGATAGGCATGCTTAGAGACATGATCAAGCCCACTAATCATATGCAATCTCAATCAGCAACACTACATTCTACGCAGTAACCATTTTTCATAGATTACGTAACAGGGAACAATTCTACAAGTAAATAGGAAGAGTCTACCTACATTTCCTCTCGGCCGCCCATCATTAACAACCGAGGAACACAAACACGTGAACAACAAAACCCTCCGCATCCATACTACTAACCGAGCGTACAATCAACAAACAACAAACAAGGGTGGAACCTCAAAAAATGAATGATATGATGCATGAAGATCTCAAGTGAAATGGTATCTCTGTATGTACCTCCTCCGGTGCCGATCGGGCCCAGCAGGTAGGTTCCATAGAAGGACACTGCCCGTATACCTCTACTCCACCGTATACCCCTCCTCCGGCACACGCAGCCTGCAGCCCCTGGCCCGGATGGCAAGGTCCATGGAGGTCCAGACCCCATACTAAAACTCAGTATCAAAACATGTCGTCCGGAAGCAAGTCCAGGTTCAAGATAGAGACCCAGTCTCGAATATGCATGCCCAGACCCTGTCCAGGACTAAAGTAGTAGGAAAATATCTCAAAAACCCCTCCAAGGGTGCCCGAGCATAACCGGGTCTAAACAGTAGAAAGTCATCTCAGGTGCTCGGTCCGACCGAGGCTTAAAATCATCTGAAGTAGCAAGAAAACTCAACTAGCACCCCGGCCCTGCCGAGTCTAGCATTAATCGTAAAACTGGTGTTTTTAAAACATAAATTTACTTTCTTTTACCCAAGAATATTCACAAGTTAAATCAAACCATTTCCAAATTATTTCCATAAAAAACGGGTCCCCCGGGCCATGCAAGGTTTAGAAAATAGTGTCCGTAGGCCCGAAGCCTAAACCATAGTAAAACATGTATAAAACCCTTTTATATGCATGAAAATGGTATGATCAAACACAATAGCTGCCCAGCAGCTCACAATCAACCTATCGACCTTGCACAGGCCCACAGCTACTCAGCAAGCATAACCAGCCTAGAAGGATAATTCTATGCTCGGGACTCGCGGACATTCCCAAAATCCCACCTTCTATGTTCTAGAGTCAACAAGGCCTCACAGGACCACAAGGGTAAATAAAATATATCAGCAAGTACTACAAGCAACGGAGGAACAAAAGTAGGCGGACATGAATAAAGCGGTCGAGGTCTGTGGTACCAACCTAAATAACCAACCCAAGGATGCCCATTAATACAATTTTATCCTATATATGCGGAGTCTAGGAAAAATAAATCGTAACCTACCTGTCGTCCGATGACAAGCTGCTAAGATGATATCCAAGCTCGAACCACTTCGAGAAAATTCAAAACTAAATCAGAATCGGATTTGGGCTTGAATAACTTGACGTAGATAATTGATTTCCTTTTGATAATCAACAATATTGCGTCAGCAAATCTTTTCATACGAACTCTTTATTTCTTTTCAACGTGCACAGTAGTATGTAAATGGCTCATATAATCACTTCTACTACTGGACAAATATAAATTAAAGGCACCTATATAAATACACATCCCACTTAATTCTAGATAATACACTAATGAGTGGAACAAGTGGCAGCATGCAAAAGTTGTTAACAATGTGTTGTCCAACCCCTCCACTCCCACGTGGAGTGGAGGTGGCAATATTGAAAGAATATTCTTACCCCGTTATATATATTCGGGTATTGCATAGGTTCGTGGTAAAATAAATATAGCTTTTTTGAATATACCATAATTAATAGAAAATCATTTCAAATAAAACCTACTATATTATAATAATAAATTTTAACATAACTAATTTTACTGTCTCCGTTAAAATATTACAATGTATAAAAATCTTATAAAATAAATACATATAAAATTATATCGTAACAAAAAAAATTTCATAAACTCTTAAAATATTTTAAAAAGGTAATAATAATATAACTTTTTACCAAATTCAACTTTCAAATAAAATATTTTCAAATACACGCGATGTTAATAAATTCTCAAACTTAGGCTCGCAATTCACCAACGCACGATTTTGATACTCAAGAACTCTCGTGGAATCCTCCCTTATGTTTTCTCACTGTTTCAGAACTGAATTGGCGTTTTAAAATGTGAAGTTGAGGCTTAAAATCGATTTTGACCCGACCCGGTTCGCGACCCGGTTCGCAACCCGATTCCTGCCAGACAGTCCGCGGTAAAACAGTCATAACTTTTTACTCCGAGATCAGTTGGACGTGAGGTTTTGTGCGTTGGAAACTAGACTCGTAGCCCTTCGATTTGGTATTTTGGGGGACTTCTAACTCTTTATATATTGAGAGAAAAGCTCCGAGATATTTTATCCAAAGTTCAGAAAATTTATTAAAGAACTTACGATAACTTTTGCCGACTTGCTTGACTTCAAAACTTATCATACGACCAAATAAATGGACCCGGCACCGAACTACCAGTCCTGACAAGCCTTAAATGACTTGGGTCCGCTACAACAAGCTCTAACGGCACAAGGAAAATGTGTATGTGGAAATGACCGGAAGGGTCATTACATCATCCACTACTAAAAAGGACTTTCGTCCTCGAAAGTCAAGGTCAAGGGGGTACCTGAAGGCTCAAACTGCTGCGGATACTGGGCCCGCATATCTCTCTTGATCTCCCAGGTAGCCTCCTCAACTGGACGGTGCCTCCACTGAACCTTAACAACCAGGATCTCTCGAGACCTTAATCTCCTGACATCTCTGGCCAAAATAGATGTCGGCTCCTCAACAAAGGCTAAACCCTCACCCAACTAAACTGAATCCCACTGCAACACATGAGACTCATCTGGGACATACCGACGCAACATCGAAACATGAAATACAAGATGTATAGCTGAAAACATCGGGAGGCAAGGCTATCTGATAGGCAACGCTACCAACCCTCTGAAGAATCTCAAACGTCCCAATGTACCTGGGGCTAAGCTTGCCCCGCCTACCAAATCTCATCACGCCCTTCATGGGTGATACACGGAGAAACACCAAGTCACCGACACTAAACTCCAAGGCACGAAGCCTACGATCAGCATAACTCTTCTGCCTGCTCTGAGCTGCCTGAAGTCTGTCCTGAATCACTCAGACTCGATATAAGGAATTTCGAAGCAGATCTGTGCTCTGTGGCCCAGCACTAAAACCATCAAACCAACCTACCGGTGATCTGCAACGCCTACCATACAAAGCCTCAAAAGGTGCCATGCCGATACTCGAATGGAAGCTGTTATTATAAGCAAACTCTGCCAAGGGAACAAACTGATCCTATGAACCTTTAAAATCAAGAACACAGGCCCGAAGCATGTCCTCCAGAATCTGAATGGTCCTCTCGGACTGGCCATCTGTCTGAGGGTGGAAAGCGGTCCTAAGATGAACCTCTGTACCCAAATCTCGCTGAATAGCCCTCCAGAACTGAGTGTCACGGTCTGAAATGATGGAACCTGGGACCCCGTGCAACCGAACAATCTCACGAAGGTAGATCTGAGCTAACCTCTCTGCGCCATAAGAAGTCTGAACCGGCAAGAAATGTGTTGACTTAGTCAGCCTATCAACAATCACCCATAGGGAATCAAACCCATGAGAAGTACGAGGCAAACCAACAACAAAGTCCATAGTAATCCCTTCCCACTTCCACTCAGGAATGGGAAGTCGCTGCATCAAACCACCAGGTCTCATGTGCTCGAACTTAACCTGCTGACAGTTCAAGCACCGAGATATGAACTCTGCTATATCCCGCTTCATACCACTCCACCAGTAAAGCTGCCTGAAGTCTCTATACATCTTTGCTGTGCCAGGGTGAATGGAGTATCTAGTACAATGTGCCTCGTGAAGTATCAACTGAATCAAATCACTAATCCTCAGAACACAAAGGCGACTATCAAACCTCAGAACCCCATCTGAATCTAGAGTATCCTGGCTGGTCTCGCCCTGAACAACCCAATCACGAAGGTCACACAACTTCTAATCCTCAAACTGACGGCTCTGAATCTGATCAATCAAAGTAGAACGAACCTCAATACTGGCAAGAACTCTGCTAGGATCCGAAAAGTCAAGCCTAACCAGACGGTTAGCCAAGGACTGGATTTCCAAGGCCAATGGTCGCTCTGAAACTAAAAGAGAAGCTAGGCTACCCATACTCACTGCCTTCCGGCTCAAGGCATCCGCTACCACGTTTGCCTTGCCCGGATGATACAAAATAGTGAAGTCATAGTCCTTCAGTAACTCGACCCATCTCCTTTGTCTCGAGTTCAACTCTCGCTGACTCGTGATATACTGAAGACTATGGTGATCGGTGAAGATCTCACAGTGAACTCCATATAGGTAATGCCTCCAGATCTTGGGCGCAAAAACTACCGCTGCCAACTCTAAGTCATGAGTGGGGTAGTTGCGCTCGTGAACCTTCAGCTGCCTCGATGCATATGCTATTACATGACCCTGCTGCATCAACACACAACCAAGACCAACCCCAGAAGCATCACAATACATGGAGAAGCTCTGACCCTCAACCGGCAAAGTCAAAACTAGAGCTGAAGTCAATAAGGCCTTAAGCCTCTGGAAGCTATCCTCACACTGATCCGACCACTGAAATGGGACATCCTTCCTAGTCAGCATAGTCAAGGGTGCTGCTATGGAAGAAAATCCCTCAACGAACCATCTATAGTAACCTGCTAACCCAATAAAGCTGCGAACCTCAGTAACAGTAGTAGGTCTAGGCCACTCACAAACCGCTGAAATCTTTCCGGATCAACCCTAATCCCATCCTTAGACACCACGTGCCCTAGGAATGCAACTGACTCAAGCCAAAACTCGCACTTTGAGAACTTGGCATAAAGCCGATGATCTCTCAAAGTCTGGAGTATAACCCTCAAGTGCTGCTCATGCTCATCTCTACTACGCGAGTATACCAAGATGTCGTCTATAAAAACTATCACAAATAAGTCCAAATACGGGCCAAGAACCCTGTGCATCAAGTTCATAAAGGCTGCGGGGGCATTAGTCAACCCAAAAGACATCACCAGGAACTCATAATGGCCATAACGTGTCCTGAATGCTGTCTTAGGGATGTCCTCCACCCTAATCCTCAACTGATGGTAGCCAGACCTCAAATCAATCTTCGAAAACACGACTGAACCCTGAAGTTGGTCAAACAAATCATCAATCCTCGACATCGAATACCTATTCTTCACTGTCACCCTATTCAGCTGCCGATAATCAATACACATGCGCATCGACCCATCCTTCTTCTTCATGAAGAGAACAGGAGCACCCCCAAGGTGACACACTAGGTCTAATAAACCCCTTAGCTAACAAATCCTGGAGCTGCTCCTTAAGCTCCCTCAACTCAGCAGGATCCATACGGTAAGGAGAAATAGAAATGGGCCTGGTGCCCGGCTCTAGCTCAATAGCGAAATCAATATCTCTCTCAGGTGGAAGGCCTGGCAGGTCGATAGGAAACACATCGAGGAAGTCTCTAACCACAGGAACAGACTCAGGAGAAGTGGGGTCAGCACTAACATCTCGAACATATGCTAGATAAGCTAAACACCCACGGGAAATCAACTTCCTAGCTCGAAGACAAGAGATGATCCCAGATGGTGCATGGCTAACAGAACCCTGCCATACAACCGGGGATACACCGGGCACAGCTATGGTAATGGTCTTGTCATAACAATCCAAAACCACACGGTGAAGGGATAACCAGTCCATGCCCAGTATCACATCAAAATCTAGCATATCAAGAATCATCAAATCACCCCAAGTCTCTGAATCACCAACAGATAACATACAGGATCTCACAATCCGATCCACTACTAAAGAATCTCCTACTGGGGTTGAAACAGAAACAGGAACAGATAATGGCTCACTAGCCAACCCCAAACAAGGCACAAAGTAGGCAGATACATATGAATAAGTGGATCCAGGATCAAATAAAGTCATAGCAGACTGATGGCACACAGAAATCGTACCTGTAATCACAGCATCTGAGGCCTCTGCCTCTGGTCTCCTAGGGACCGCGGAAAACTGACGACGACCTCCACCTGCTCGACCGCCATCCCTACCACCTGCTCTGTCGTGCGGAGCACCACCTCTCCCCAGACAACCACCCCCTCTAGCCAGAGGCTGAACTGCTCGTAAAGGCTCGGCCAGCTGAACTGTACCCTGCTGAGGGCAATCTCTAGCAAAATGACCAATCGCACCACAAGTAAAACAAGCCCCTGATGGCCTACTCAGTCGAGATGAACCTGCAGATCCCATATGACCACCACGACATGATGCCCCAAAAACTGCACCCCTCGAAGACTGGCCACTATAGCCCTGATGGCTGCTCTGACCCTGCTCGAACTGGGTACTACCTAAAGTCTGAAGGGAAGCCTGAACCGGTCGGTTGGACTGACCCTAGTACTGCTGTGGCTGATAACTCCGGCTCCACTGGCCAGGACCTCTACCATCATATCTGGAACCACTATAAACACCCTGATGTCGAGGCCTCTTATCTCTGGACCCCTAATCATGTCGCAGTAAGTCCTCCACAGTGCGGGCATAGTCTACAATAGCCTGGAATGACCGACCACTGACAATCAATATCTCAGTTGGCTGCCTGATCTCTGGCCTCAAATCCCATACAAATCTGCGAATCCTATCTGCCTCGGTAGGAATGATCATAGCTCCAAATGGTGCTAGCTGATGAAAGCGGGTCTCATACTCCGAGATAGTCGTAGACCCCTGCATAAGGTGAGTAAACTGCTCCCTGTGATGCTCACGATCACTCTGAGGTAGGAAATTGGCCATAAAGGCCTCATAAAACTCAGACCAGGTCAAAGGAGGTGACGATGGTGGTCTACAAGCAACCTGGGCCCTCCATCATAACTTCGTTGGGCCCTCCAATTGATAGGTAGTATAACCAACCCCGTGAGTCTCCAACAAACCCAAATGATGCAACATCTCCTCACAGGTAGTAATAAAGTCATGTGGATCCTGTGCAGAAGTACCAGCAAACGTCGGAGGTTCTAACCTAAAAAACCTACCCAACGCCTTCTGCTCTGACTCTGTCATAACTGGGCGAGGAGCAAGAGGCTGTACAATAGATGGAACCGAAATGACCTCCGCACGGGGAGCCATAGTAGCAGGCTGCGCTCCTGAGCTCTGTGCACCCAGGGCTGCCCCCTGAGCGTATGTCTGCGCTACCTCAGAAGGCCGCTCTCCAATCACACCCAAAAGCTGTAATAGTAATCCCCGAATATCTGGAGACTGAGCTGCGGCTGGAGCTGGCACATAATTGGGCACTGGAGCTGGTACTGGAGCTGGCGCTGGAGCTGGCACTAGAGCTGGTGGTACCTGGGCTGCCCCCTGATCCACATGCCGCTCCGGCTCTATCTCCACTCTAGCAGCCCTAGCAGGTGCCACTGCTCGAGGGCGTCCTCGACCCTTAGCTGGAGTGGGAGGCTCATCTCCGCGTGATGCCGATGATCTCGTACGAACCATCTGCGGAAGAATGAAGTAGAACAATTGAGATTTCCAGAAACTTCAAGGGTTCCACGCACGACACAGAAGCAATGAGAGAGTCAAATTTCCTAAAATGTCACTGTAGCCTCCCAAAGATTGAGTACGGACGTCTCTGCCCTGATCCGCAGGACTCTACTAGACATTGGCTCCTATACCGATGACACCGGCAAACCTAAAGCTCTGATACCAAGTTGTCACGACCCAATTTCTCGATCATGATGGCACCTACAACCCCCGGTAGGTGAACCAATCCCCGTAGCCTAGGACAGTTAATAATGGGCTACTATCTAACAAATAAGGGAACAAGACAAAGAGAATAGATAACAGGGATATATATATATACATATGCGGAAACTAAACCAAACCCCAAGACCTGGTATCGTGGTATAGAGACAAACTACATACATGGAGTGCAAATAATCCAAAACAATATATACAGATGTCTTTGAGTGGTAATAGAGTACATGAAGCAAAAGATAAACTAAAGCTAAGCTCCGATCGCCAAGAGCTCACCCTCAGTCTGAAGTAGTCCCCAACAGATCTCCAAGCATGAATCACAGCGATCTAACGGCGATGGCCCACGCTAAGATCTGCACCCAAAGATGCAGGGGGTAGGGTGAGCACCAAATGCGAAGCATAAGGTACGCAGTAGGTGTCATAGGCCGACTGAGCACATATAAGATAAAAGCGTAGTAACAGACAGAATAGAAGCAAACAGTCACAGAAATCAACGAAAGGTACACAGGAACTAGCCAGAGGGAAATCAACAGAACCACATGTGAGGCTAGTAAGCAGAATATACACACCATAGGCACAGGTGAAAGTAAGAAACAACGCACCTGGGGTCCTTGCAACAACAGTGTATACAAAATAAGTTTACGAAATGGACGGTATACCGATAACCTCAAGTGTAAGAAGAAGAGAGAAAGAGCAATAATAGGCATGCTTAGAGACATGAATCAAGCCCAACTAATCATATCAATCTCAAATCCAGCAACTAACAGTCTAGCAGTAACCAATTTCATAATTAATCGTAATAGGGAATAATTCTACAAGTAAATAGGAAGAGTCTACCTACAGTCCCCCGGCCGCCCATACAACCGAGGAACACAAACAAGTGAAAACAAACCCTCCGGCATCCCATACTACCGGAGCGTACAATAAACAAACAACAAACAAGGGTGGAACCTCAAACAATGAATGATATGATGCATGAAGATCTCAAGTGAAATGGTATCTCCGTATGTACCTCCTCCGGTGCCGATCGGGCCCAGCTGGTAGGTTCCATGGAAGGACACTGCCCGTATACCTCTACTCCACCGTATACCCCTCCTCCGGCACACGCAGCCCGCAGCCCCTGGACCGGATGGCAAGGTCCATGGACTTCCCAGACCCCATACTAAAACTCAGTATCAAACATGTCGCCCGAAAGCAAGTCCGGGTTCAAGATAGAGACCCAGTCTCGAATATGCATGCCCAGACCCTGTCCAGGACTAAAGTAGTAGGAAAATATCTCAAAAATCCCTCCTAGGATGCCCGGGCATAATCGGGTCTAAACAGTAGAAAGTCATCTCAGGTGCTCGGTCCGACCGAGGCTAAAAATCATCTCAAGTAGCAAGAAAACTCAACTAGCACCCCGGCCCTGCCGAGTCTAGCGTTAATCGTAAAACTGGTATTTCTAAAACATAATTTTACTTTCTTTTACCCAAGAATATTCACAAGTGAAATCAAACCATTTTCAAATTATTTCCATCAAAAACGGGCCCCCCGGGCAATGCAAGGTTTAGAAAATAGTGTCCGTAGGCCCGAAGCCCAAACCGTAGTAAAACATGTATAAAACCCTTTTATATGCATGAAAATGGTATGATCAAACACAATAGCTGCCCAGCAGCTCACAATCAACCTATCGACCCTGCACAGGTCCACAGCTACTCAGCAAGCATAACCAGCCTAGAAGGATAATTCTATGCCCGGGACTCGCGGACATTCCCAAAATCCCACCTTCTATGTTCCAGAGTCAACAAGGCCTCACAGGACCACAAGGGTAAATAAAATATATCGACAAGTACTACAAGCAACGGAGGAATAAAAGTAGGCGGACATGAATAAAGCGGTCGAGGTCTGTGGTACCAACCTAAATAACCAACCCAAGGATGCCCATTAATACAATTTTATCCTATATATGCGGAGTTTAGGGAAAATAAACCGTAACCTACCTGTCGTCCGATGACAAGCTGCTAAGATGATATCCAAGCTCGAATCACTTCGAGAAAATTCAAAACTAAATCAGAATTGGATTTGGGCTTGAATAACTTGACGTAGATAATTGAGTTCCTTTTGATAATCAACAATATTGCGTCAGCAAATCTTTTCATACGAACTCCTTATTTCTTTTCAACGTGCACAGTAGTATGTAAATGCCTCATATAATCACTTCTACTACTGGACAAATATAAATTAAAGGCACCTATATAAATACACATCCCACTTAATTCTAGCTAATACACTAATGAGTGGAACAAGTGGCAGCATCCAAAAGTTGTTAACAATGTGTTGTCCAACCCCTCCACTCCCACGTGCAGTGGAGGTGGCAATATTAAAAGAATATTCTTACCTCGTTATATATATTCGGGTATTGCATAGGTTCGTGGTAAAATAAATATAGCTTTTTTGAATATACAATAATTAATAGAAAATCATTTCAAATAAAATATTTTCAAATACACGCGATGTTAATAAATTCTAAAACTTAGGCTCGCAATTCACCAACGAATGATTTTGATACTCAATAACTCTCGTGGAATCCTCCCTTATGTTTTCTCACTGTTTCAGAACTGAATTGGCGTTTTAAAACGTGAAGTTGAGGCTTAAAATCGATTTTGACCCGACCCGGTTCGCGACCCGGTTCGCAACCCGATTCCTGCCAGACAGTCCGCGGTAAAACAGTCATAACTTTTTACTCTGAGATCAGTTGGACTTGAGGTTTTGTGTGTTGGAAACTAGACTCGTAGACCTTCGATTTGGTATTTTGGGGGACTTCTAACTCTTTATATATTGAGAGAAAAGCTCCGAGACATTTTACCCAAAGTTCAGAAAATTTATTAAAGAACTTACGATAACTTTTGCCGACTTGCTTGACTTCAAAACTTATCATACGACCAAACAAATGGACCTGGCACTGAACTTCCGGTCCCGACAAGCCTTAAATGACTTGGGTCCGCTACAACAAGCTCTAACGGCACAAGAAAAACGTGTATGTGGAAATGACCAGAAGGGTCATTACACATCCACTTCCATAGTTGTGATCATACATAGATCCTTGTAGTGTGAGGGTGTGTTAAGTGTTGTGTACACTCTGAAGACCAGCTTTTCATCATTCAGTCTCATCTTGAGCGTGCCCTCTCTCACATCAATCAGTTCTCTACCAGTAGCCAAGAATGGATGTCCCAGTATGATTGGCATCCTTTCATATGCGTCATAATCAAGAACAATAAAGTCAGCAGGAATAATGAACTTACCAACCTTGATGAGAACATCCTCAATGATTCCTTCGGGGACCACTCTGGTTTTGTCTGCCCTTTGTAGCACAACTGAGAAAGGCCTTGGCTTCCCCAACCCAAGAGTCTTAAATAATGAAAGGGGCATCAGATTGATGCTTGTCCACAAGCCACTCAAGGCTTGGACAATATCACTTTCACCAATTTGTATAGGGAGGGTGAAACTCTCGGGGTCCTTGATCTTTTTAGGCATCTTGCTCATCACCACTGAACTACACTCTTCAGTAAGCGCCACAGTCTCAACATCTGCAAGCCTTCTCTTTTTTTCCACCACGTCCTTCAATTACTTAGCATACTTAGGCATTACCTGCAAAATATCTAACAAAGGAAGGTTAATGTGAAGTTCTCTTAACGTGTCAAAGAACTTCTTAAAACATGCATCTTCTTTGGCTTTTTTAAGCTTTTTAGGGAATGGTGGTGGTTCTCTCTTTCGAGGTTGCTCAATCATCTTCTCATTAGGGTACTCAGACTTCCCCTGTTTGTCAGCTTCTTTTGACTCAACCAGCTTCTCAGTCCACTTGGAAGTGATCAACTCTTCTTGCACCTCATGATTTTTCTTTGAGGGTGCATCAGTCAAATCTTTACCACTTCTCAAGGTGATTGCCATCACTTGCTTTGGCTTTTTTGTGTCACTAGGCAAACCCCCTTTAGGTCTTGTATTCTGTGCCTGAGCTAGCTATCCCATTTGAACTTACAATGTCTTTGTGGTTGATTGCTGATTTTTTATGTCAGCAGCCATCTTTGCTTGATCAGCAGCAATCTATTCTTGATTAGACTTGATTTTCTTCAATAATTCCTTAATATTGCTGGCCTGAGTGTTTGTTTGCGTACCTTGTTGCTATTGAAACTACTATGGTTGAGCCGGATTACTGCTCCAAGAGTAGTTGGGCTGACTCTGCCAGTTTTGATTGTAGGCATTACCATAGTTTAAATTGCCTTTTTGTGCATTGCCTACAATGTTTACCGACTCCAGATTTGCTCCACATAAGTCTGCCGAATGACCACTCAGACCATAAGTTTCACACCAAGTCTGAACTTGCTGAACTGCATTCTCTTGAGCCTGAGGTTGAGCTATAGTAAACTTGTTGAACTGAGCCATCATCTGGGTCTGAAAACTGGCCAACTGTGCCGCTAATGCTGTGACACTATCTACCTTAATCATACCTGCCGGTCTCTTTACCGTGTTTCTGGACATGTCACCATTCCACTCTAGATTGCCTTGTGCAATACGGTTGAGGAGGGTATACAGTTCATCGTAGGTCTTCTCCAAATCTTGACCACCTGCTGCTGAATCTAGCAAAATCTTTGTATTATGGTCAAGACTTTCTACAAAAGTGTGAGCTAATACCTCATTCGTCTGCTGGTGATGTGCGCAATCCCTTAGAAAAGACTTGAATCTCTCCCATGCATGATAGAGATTCTTGTCTGGTTTTTTCTTGAAGCTCAGGATTTCACTCCTCAACTTCACAGTTTGTCCCGAGGGAAAAAATAGGATGAGGAACTTATTTGCTAAATCATCCCATGTTGTGATCGAATCTGAAGGCTCTGCCTTCAACCATTTCTTTGCTTTTTCCAATAATGAGAATGGGAAAAGTGTGAGTCTCACGTAGTCTGTGGAGACTCCTATGGGAATGAATGTGTCACAGATTTCCAAAAGGTTCTGGAGATGAACCTGTGGATCCTTATGTGACATGCCTATAAACTACCTACTTGTGTGCAACAATTGCACCATGTTCTATTTCAGTTCAAATCTGCCTCCTACGGCTGGCTTCTGAATAGAGGAGGTCACATTAGTTGTGAGTGGAATTTCCACTTCGCGCACTGTCCTGCGAGCTGGTGGTGGTTCCTTCACCATAACCGCAGGAATAGTCTCAGCCGATTGAACTTGCTGGTTTTGATCGAGAAGTGCTGATTCTCTCAACACTTGGTGCAAGTGTTGCTCAGGTTCAGGAAGTGGGTCGACCAGTTCCTTATTCCTTGCTAGCTTGCTCAAGATTAGAACCTGTACCTGCAAGTTCAGTAGCTAAGATCATGTTGTTAGCACTTATAAATAAAAATAGTAAAAAACAAAAATTAGGCAGTTGCTAATTTTCAAGTCGTCGGCAACGGCGCCAAAAACTTATTGCATCCCAAGCGCACATGCAAGTGAACGTGGTCATGCAAGTAATAAAGTGGCTCTTATGAGCCGAATATCAATCCCATGGGGACTTGTGCTTAGCAAACAATCTAATCTTTATGAATACTATCGAAGTTGAATAAATGCAATTCGTAACCAAGAGTTGAGCTTTATTTTATAACTAAAAACTAGAAATAATGATGATATGAAAATAGGATTGTAGATAATATATGGAGGAATCCAGGGTTGAGGCATTCACTACACAATCATGCTTTAACTATGGTTTATAGCCGATGTTGGTGTTTATCGTGATTATTGATTACGGGGTTGATATTATAACCCGGGAATAGTCATCCTCTAAGTCATCTACCCAAATTAATCTCACAACTACATCATTGAGCGGGGATGTGAATCTTTAACTTGGATGCATTCAACCATCTTCCCATTTTATTAACCAAATGGGGCATTTAGATATATCTCTATCCTAACCGCAAATCATTCTTTACAATTGCTAACTAAAAACAAAAGATATGAGCTACACCTCCTACGTTTTTCATTCCGTCCTCTTAACTCCAATGGTTAATTTGTTTTGAGACTTAGATGTATCCTAAAGTTCATGACGCTTTAGAATAGTTAAAACAAGAACATAAGAACAATCACATGACATGATAAATAATAAACCAACTAAATAACCATAGTCAAGCAATCATGTTGTAGCCTCAACCCTAGAAAGAGTGTGTTTAGCCATACATAATCTAATTCGTGATTACAAAACTGATGTAGTTCATATAAGAATTAAGTAATGAAAAAGAAAATAATAAGAACCCTAAAGTAGCCTCCTCCTTGTGTTTTTGCAATCCCAAGACGTCCAAGAATGTGTACAATTCAAACTAGGTGTCCTATTTATAGTGTAGGACAAGTTGAACCAGACGGGAACAGGATCCGTGACACCCTGTCCAATGTGCCAGCCAACTAGCATGGCACGCTGCCCACAATGCCAGCCAGCCAGCATGACACGCTGCCAATAGTGGCAGTACACTATCATGGCATGCTGCCATCGTGGTAGCTCACTATTTTGGGAAGTCTTCAAGCTGCTCCACCTCCGTGCCATGCCCATAAAATGGAGCGTAGCCTCTGTGGCACGGGGTGGTTCCTTTGATGTTCATTTTTGCTCCCGCGAACTCTTTCCATCTTGCTTTGATTTCCCATGGCTTATAGCTTATTCGTAGGCTTTAATTAGCTTCCATAACTCCTCCGAAGGTCTCCTATAATGGCTCACAACACACATAAGTCCATATAACAACATAGAGTTCATCAAAGTACGCTAGAATAGGCATAGCTCAAGCTAGCAAAGCTAGTTTCCTCGTCTAAACTCTAATTGATCTTTTTAACTCATTATTTGTTCCAAATGCAACCCAAACACTATAAACAAATATGTTAGTCACAAAGTACACCCTTTAGACACTACTACCTCAATAGTACTTCAAGTTATCCTCAAAACTAAGCTAAACGCGAATAGATAATGACACTTAGGTGTATAAATACACCTAATATTACTATCTCATCATCCTTTTTAATCACGACTTCGTTGGTTGGTTTTCTCAATGCATCAAGCATTCTCCCACTTCGAGTGATAATTGACATCAGGTGACCATCATTCTTTGAATTTGCAAGAGTGTCACTTGGAAAGGTACCTTTTAAACGAGGGTTCATTCGAGATGAGAGATGGTTTGAGCTACCAAATGTTTGATGGATGTCGAGTGAGAACTCACTGTTTGATAAAGAGTAGAAACTTCACTCTTCAAGTATTTTATCTTGTTATCCATAGACTCAACCTTTTTTAGTACTTTTGACAATATACCTTCAATTTTGGAGTTCACTGGGTCACTCACACTTGGTTGGAATGGAGAAACATCAGCTTTGGGTGGAGGTACATAGGGGTTAGCACTTTGATGATTATAGTGATCACCGTCTCCCTCACGCTCTTTCCATTGACCTTCACGGTCTCGACCTTGCTCTCTATCCATCCATTGAGTGTCTTTATCTTGGTTCCAACCTTGGTTCTCATCCCTAGGATGCCAAGGGCCTTGATTGGCACCTTAATATCCGGGCTGAGAACCCGCCGATAGAAAATAAGATTCCTTATCTATAGGAGAGTAAGCACCCTCCTCATGACCTTTTGAACCATAAGTAACCATGACATTAACACTTTTGGTCCCGACTTCCATCATTTGCTTGGACAACAAGTCAATATGGGTCATCATTTTGGCCATGGTCTCATCTCCTTCCTTCCCTTTTATCCTCATCTCACTAGTCATTATGGAGGAAGTAACACCTGACGAAACTTCAACATCTCTTGTATGGCATGCTCTATTAGTTTTAGTAATTCAACCTAAGAGAGATGAAGCGAGACCATATGCTTGATCCATAATGGACCCACCTGCGATATTGTTAGCCACCGATTTGTTCATAGATTCTAGTGCTCGATAGAAGCTTTGGAGAAGAACCGCTTCCGGTAAGCATGGTTGGGACATAACAATAGCTTCTTCTTGAATCTTAATCATACCTCATGCAATGGCTCATCTGGTAGTTGCCATAAATTTGTAATCTCGTCTCTCAATTGCATCATGCTTGAGGGTGGAAAAAATCTGACCAAGAAGGCTTCAACCAACCCATTCCAAGTCGTAATGGAGCCCTCCGGGAGCTCTTCAAGCCACGCGCTATACTAAAACCAGCTCAAAAAGAGACGAACAGAAAAACAACGGGCAATGTCGCTCCAAAAAAGCGACGGCAAAAGCGACGCTATCCATCACTTTTCCTATTTTTTAATTTGTATTTATTTTTTACAAAAGTGACAGACAACGTCTCATGTGCCGTCATTTTTTTCACAGATTTTTGCACCAATATTATTTACATATAATTTATAAAAAAATTTAATATAAGCGAGGGACAACATCGTAATTATTTTTAAAAAAAATTATTTTAAAATAACGACGTTGTCCGTTATTTTTTTAAAAAAATTAATTTATTAATATATAGATAAATATAAATTTTAAAAAATTAGTTTATATTTATATTTTTAAAGAAAAGCGACGAACATCATGGCTTTGTCCGTCACTTTTTGGTCAAAGATGGTCAATCATTAATGAAGAAAAGCGACGGACTAAGCGATGCTGTTCGTCGCTTTTCTTAAAACATATTGACCCAGTTGGGTCTTTTCTCCATTTCTCTCTTCTTCTCTTATCTCCTTCTCCATAATTCTCTCATCCTCCATATTGACCGCCGCCGCCGCCCCTCCATCTTCGAGCACCACCACTGCTACCTCCTCCTCTATCTTCCTCCACCGCCACCACCTCCTCCTCCATCTTCCTCCATTGCAACCACTGTCCTCCTCTATTATAGAGGTTAGGATTTTTTTTATTTTGAATTTTTTTCAGTTACTTTAATTATTGGTTCCTATCTTAGTTTATTGGATTAATTTTTGTCAAATTATGAATATTGTTATGAATATTGTTAGTTTGTGAACTTGAATTTGATCTTAGGTTGAATTTAGAAACGTTAATATTAGAATTTGTGTATTTGATTTTAGGTTGAATATATGAACTTGAATTTGTGAACTTGAATGTGATTCTAGGTTGAATTTGGAAACTTTAAAGTTGAATTAGGTTCTTGAACTTGTGAACTTGAATTTGATTTAGGTTGAATTTGAGAACTTTGAACTTGAATTAGGTTCTTGAATTAGTTTTCAACTTTAGGTTCTTTTTTGAACTTGAATTAGGTTCTTGAATTTTAGGTTAAATTTGTTCCTTGAAGTTAAGTTTTTTGCTATTAGTTTTGAATTTAGGTAATGTTTAATTTTTTAAGCTATTAGTTATCAATTTAGGTTAGTGTTAGTTTATTACATTAATGTTAGTTTGTGAACCTTGAATAATGCTTGCTAGTTTCAGTTACTCTTGTGAACTTTAGTTTAGGTTAGTCTTGTGAACCTTAATTTAGGTTAATGCTTGCTAGTTTAGGTTAGTCTTGTGAACCTTAGTTAAGGTTAGTATTGTGAACCTTAATTTAGGTTAATGCTTGCTATTAGTTTTGAATTTTGGTTAAAGTTAGATGTTTTTGCTATTAGTTTTCACTTTAGGTTAGTGTTAGTTTTGAATTTACGTTATAAAGTTATTAGTTATTAATTTAAGTTAGTGTTAGTTTATTACATTATTAGTGTATTACATTGTTAGTTTGTGAACCTTGATTAATGCTTGCTAGTTTAGGTTAATATTATGAACCTATGTGAATGAGAAGTAACTTGTGAATGTGTTTTGGTTTAGTTGAAATAGTGTGAGTTATGTGGTAATTTGAGTGTATGTAAGTGTTATTGTTAGAAAAATGAGGATTTGAAGTTCAAATTGAAGTATTAAGAGGTGAAATTAGTGAGTAATTTGTGAAGATATTGTATTAGGTGATTTTCATGGAGAAAAACACTTTCAAAACCCAACCGGATTGATAAATTTTTACTTTATTATTAGTTTTCAACTTTAGGTTCTTGAATTAGGTCCTTGAAGGTAAGTTTTTTTAGGTTAAGTTTGTAATTTTATATTGTTAATTTTGGGTTATAATCTTGAATTAGTTTTCAACTTTAAGTTCTTTTTTGAACTTGAACTATGTCCTTGAAGGTAAGTTTTTTGAAGTTATGTTTTTTTAAGTTAAGTTTTTAAAGTTAAGTTTGTTAGTTTATATTGTTAGTTTTGGGTTATAATCTTGAATTATTTTTTAATTTTAGGTTCTTTTTTGAACTTGAATTTGGTTCTTGAACTAGGTACTTGAATTAGGTCCTTGAAGATAAGTTTTTTGAAGTTAAGTTTTTTTAGGTAAAGTTTTTTTAAGTTAAGTTTGTTAGTTTATATTGTTAGTTTTGGGTTATAATCTTGAATTAGTTTTCAACTCTAGGTTCTTTTTTGACCTTGAATTAGGTTTTTGAATTAGGTCCTTGAAGGTAAGTTTTTTGAAGTTAAGTTTTTTTAAGTAAAGTTTTTTTAAGTTAAGTTTATTAGTTTATATTATTAGTTTTGGGTTATAATCTTGAATTAGTTTTCAACTTAAGGTTCTTTTTTTAACTTGAATTAGTGTGATGACCCTTTCGATCATCTTTACATTTTCGCTTTCATTATACTGTTAGAGCTTTTCTGTAGTGGCCCCAAGTCATTTATGGCTTGTTGGGACCAGTAGTTCAGTGCCCTGGTCGTTCGTTTGGTTGTTTAGGCCATTTGCCTGTTTTTAGAGCCTTAACTTAGAATATCGTTGACTTTAGTCAACATTCTTAGCCAACGTGCTTGGAATTGTATTCTGATAGTTCCATTAGCTCCGGAGCATTGAGTTTGGTCTAGTTGGACCATTAGTTGAGGCCTGAGAACTTCCGGTGTGGGTTTTGTGTTGCTTTCTCTGTTTTCAGGCCATTTGGAGTTGAAAGTGTAACTTTAGGTAGATTTCGATGATCGAAGCGTCAGATTAAAAATCCGACAATTCCATCAGCTTCAGAATGTTGATTTTGGGTCAGGTAGATGGTTGGTTCGGGTTCCAGGTGAGCCAGGCTCATTTCGAGCCTTTGGGTTCTTATTAGTTAGTGTTGACTTGGGTCAACATTTTTCCAAAACGACCTCGTATGGAAGTTTCGTCGATTATGTTGAGTCTGGAATGTCATTTCCACTCTATTAGTATTATTGATTTTTGAATATCAATTTTCGATTATGCCCGGAAAGCCCCGTGGAGTTTTAAAAAGTTGTAGGCCTTCAGCGCCATCGGCTCTGGCCTAGCGCAATTATGCTCAAGCGCGTTTCGGCTGGCCAGCACGATTGTGATATGATGGTGCCGTTGGCGCTGGCCATTTTCTAGCAGCTATATATTTCAGAGTTTCCATTTTTCCAGCCTTTTATCTCAACTTTTCCAACTCTAAAACACATATACTCTCTACCAAATTGCTCCATATCAGTCCTAGCCTTGGGGAAATCAATTGTTCATCGATAATTCACGATCCTTCGATTCTTGGTAAGTCTTCTTCCCCAACTTGCTTTCTCTTGTTCTCTTCTAAAATCCTCCATTGTTGCTCATTTCCAAAAGCTTGGAAGTTGTTGTAGAGGCTGTCTTCTTGCTCTTGCATGTTCGTGGGTTCGATGAATTCACCATCTTGGCTTAATTTCTCTCTTTATGGTAAGTAATCCTTGCCTAATTTTCGATTTTGTTCTTAGAATTCTAACTTTAAGCCTTCTCTTGAGCGGGCTATTTTGATGCCCTCCTCTTGGCTAATTGTGCTCATTTTTGGAGCATGTCTTCTCTGCACTATTATGGTTGTCATGCTTCTTTCCATTTTTGGTTTTGATTTGTGGGCCCTGTGGGCCCTCTTTTGACCCGGACTTCAACCCGGCTATTATTATAGCGATATGGGTATCGTTAGACTCGTTTTAATGTTTTATTCATGTTTCTGGTAGTTTGATCATCGTTCGGGGTTTCTCGAAGTGATTTGGGCTTGGATTTCGTTGTCCCAGTAGTTTGTCATCGGATGACAGGTAGGTTACGGTCTAAACTCCCTAGACTCCGCACATATCTGATAAAATTGTACTAGTTGGCACCCTTGGGTTGGGTTATTAGGTTGGTACCACAGACTTTGACCACTTTCCATGTTTTGCCTCATTTCTTTCCTCCGTTGTGTGTAATATTCTTCGTAGTTGATATTATCACCCTTATAGTCCTATGTGGCCTTGTTTGAATCTGGACCATAGATGGTGGGTTATTCTTGGGTGCCCGTGAGTCTCGGTCCTCATTATCATGATATTATGTTGGCTATCTATGTTGTAGAGTGGTTGGGGCCTGTGCAGGGCTGATAGGTTGATTATGAGCTGCTGGGTGGCTATTTGTGTTTGATCATATCATTTCCATGCATATAAAGAGGATTTTTCCACGTTTTCTATGGTTTTGGCTTCGAGCCTACTGGAACTGATTTTCTAAACATTACATGGCCTTGGGGGCCCATTTTCGATGGAAATGACTTGGAAATGGTTTGGCTTAACATGTGGATCTTCTTGGGGTAAAAGAGAGTTAAATTATAATTTCTATCACTAGTTTTTCTATTAACGCTAGACTCGGCAGGGCCGAGGTGCTAGTTGAGTTTTCTTACTGATTTGAGATGGCTTTAGCCTCGGTCGGACTGAGCACTTTAGATGACTTTCTACTATTTTAGACCTGATTATGCTCGGGCACCCTTGGAGGGGTTTTCGAGACATTTTCCCATTACTTTAGTCCTGGACAGGGTCTGGGCATGCATATTCGAGACTGGGTCTCTAGCTTGAACCCAGACTTACACCGGATGACATATTTTGATACTGAGTTTTAGTATGGGGTCCGGGACCTCCATAGACCTTGCCGTTCTGGACCTGGGGCCTGGGGCTACGTGTGCCAGAGGGAGGGTATATGGCAGAGTAGAGGTATACGGGCAGTGTCATTCCATAGAACCTACTTGCTGGGTCCGATCGGCACCAGAGGGGGTACACACAGAGTTACCATTTCACCCTGAGATCTTTATGCATCATATCATTCATTATTTGAGGCTCCACCCTTGTTTGCTATTTGTTGAGTGTATGCTCCGGTTGTATGGGCGGCCAGAGGTTTTGTTTTCACTTGATTGCGTTCCTCGGTTGTATGGGTGGCCGGGGGACTGTATGTAGACTTTTGTTACTTTATCGTGGTGTTATCCCCTGTTACGGTTATACTTATAACATTGTATACTGCTAAGTTGTTACTTTCTGGATTTGAGATTGGTATGATTAGTTTGGTTATTGATTCTTGTTTTCGAGCATGTCTATCTTTACTCTTCTCTTCCTTCCCTTGTACTTGAGGTTATCGGTATACCATCCACTTCTGAAACTTATTATGTATATACTATTATTTCAAGGATTCCAGGTGCATCATTTCTTACTTTCACCTATGCCTGTTATGTGTATATTCTACTTGCTAGCCTTGTATGTTGTTTTCTTTACCTTCCCTCTAGGCTATTTCCTGTGTGACTTTTCATAGAATTCTGTGACTACTTGTTTCTATTTTGTCTGTTACTACGCTTTTATCTTATATGTGCCCAGACGGCCTATGATACCTACTGGGTACCTTATGCTTCGCATTTGGTGCTCATACTACACTCTGCACCTTCTGGTGCAAATCCTAGTGTGAGCAATCACCTCTACCTAATGGGAGATTCGTGCTTGGAGATTTTGGACCGTCCCGGACTGAGGGTGAGCTCTTGGCGACCGGAACTTGACTTTAGTTTGTGTTTTGTATATGGTGTACTCTCGTAGCTTCAGATACATGATTTTATATGTTATTTTGGACCCTTTGTACTCCTTATGTAGATTTGGCTCTTATACGCTATGATACCAGGTTTTGGGTTTAGCTTCTGCATATGTATATATATGTCCCTGTTATCTATTTTCTTCATCTTGTTCCCTTTCTTCCACTTATTAAACTGTTCTTCCGCTTAAATTGTTAGAATGTAGCCCATTACTAACCGTTCTGAGCTAGGGGGATTGGTTCGCCTACTGGGGGTTGTAGGTGCCATCATGACCGAGAAATCGGGTCGTGACAATTAGGTTCTTGAATTAGGTCAAAGGTAAGTTTTTTGAAGTTAAGTTTTTTAACTTAAGGTTTTTTAAGTTAAGTTTGTTAGTTTATATTGTTAGTTTTGGGTTATAATCTTGAATTAGTTTTCAACTTTAGGTTCTTGAATTAGGTCCTTGAAGGTAAGTTTTTTTAAGTTAAGTTTTTTATGTTTATTAGTTTATATTGTTAGTGAATTTTGAAATTTTGAATTAGTTTTGGGTTATGCATACATATGTCATCAGGTAATGTTGATCGAGGTCGTCCTAGTATGAGTAGCAAGTCTAGTAAGCCTTAGAAGAGATCTAGGAGGCCTATAGAGCCTAGCGATATTCCAGGTCATCTTTCATCTTTGCCACAAATTCGCTCTTCTCCACCAATGTCCATCCCCTATGGTACTGAGAATCACATAGATTATCATGGTCCTAGACCCACTAGTACTTCTCATCACACTTTCATGCCTACACCTACAATGTCTCCACCACATTATAGCGCGACTATCAGATAATCATTTGATACTCCATCTCCATGTAACACCCCGTCATTCCATCCAACTTTTAAACTTAGGAAATCTGATAAATTTGAACCTTTCAAAAATTTCTTGTCCGAATCACGAACCGTGGTTTGAACCACGAGTTGTGAAGTGAACCCGTGGTTCACACCTGCTGATTCAGTCTTTGATATGAGAACTACGAGTTAGTTCTATGGACCGTGGTTTTGACTATGGTCCATCCTGTCAACTCGTGGAATCAGATCAGAGGGTTGAAGTTTCCCTAAGTATCACGACTGGTTTCTATGGCCCGTAATTTGAACTACGGACCGTCCTGATAACTCGTAGAACTTGATCAGAGAACTCCAATTTGCCAGAAACCATGACTCAGGTCTATGAACCATCGTCTAGTTGATGAGTCATCCTGTTGACCCATAGATTGCCTTCTGCAGCCTATTCACTTGTCCAGGAACGACGGATGGAAACCACAAGCCGTGGTTTGGTCTATGGCCCGTGGAATCTGTCTGTGGTCCCTGAAAGTCAACTTTTTCCAGCTGTTTCCTAATTATGTCCCAGGAGTATTTTAGTTATCACCCACCCTTTTAACTCCTAAATGAGGTCATTTTGACTATTTGTAGAAGGGTTTTCATCCTCTTTAGCCTAAGTCCCTTATCAAATCTTCATTCATCTCCCAAAAGGGAAAACAAATCTTTCAAGCTCCAAGTCTCAAGCTCCAAGATCAAATCTCCTTTCTTTTCAATTTTAAGTGGGTTAGCTTCAATCAAGGTATGTGGGTATTAAACAATGGGTTCCTCTCATCCTTGTGCCCAAAAGCCCCAATTCTTATTTTGAATTATGAACTTGTGAAATTAGGGTTTTGATCTAAATTGGGGAAAGCTTATGAAATCAGTTTCTAAGCATCAATTCATGGTTTCTTATGGTTTATTTATGGTTTGATTAAGATTCTTTAATTGGTTTCAAAAGCCCATTCATTAAAGTTGATTTCTAGCATGATTCCATTGAATTGCATATTTTCAAGTGAAAGTTTACATGTTCAGATAACATGTCATTATGTATTTATGAAATTGCATGCCTAATTCTTCAAGTATGAATTTAAGAAGGAAATATATGTTTTCAATTATGGCTATGCTAAGCTTCAAGAAGCTATGATATGAGAATTGAATGATGCCCGATGTGCTTGCATGCTTTTCAACAAGATTTGGCATGAGATTGTGCCACTATAAATTTATGAGCTATATGTACATGTTTTGGGAGTAGTATTTAGCACCAAGCAACGAGGGTTTGATTACCCAAGTCTAAAACTACGTTGCCTGCATAGGTTATAAAGTGCCCTATGGGCTTATGAGAGTGGTCCCACATCTTGATGTATAGTGTCCTGTGCTTTAGCGGGCATTAGAGCAGCTTTGCCAACTAGGGTTATATAGTTGGATATGGTGACTCGTTCCTTGGCACGGTTCAAGTTAGCTTTGCTAACTAGGGTTATATAGTTAGATTTCATGTAACTCGCATGGTCTATTGTCGGTTATGAGAAACTCCCGTATGAACATTTTGACTGGTTTAAGCTTATGATATCTATTTTGAAGTTTTGACTCTTATCTCATGTTTACCACTCAAGTTATCATATGTACTTATGATATTACCTTTTTGCATGAACTCAGTTTTAAGTATATTTTCATCATATTCATGCATATCTCACATACTCAGTACATCCTATAATACTGACGCATATTTTGCGTTGCATCCTTTGATGATGCAGATTCAGGTTTCCTCCCTAAGACACGTGGCTAGTCAGTGTCAACCGTTCGAACCTTATTGGTGAGTCCCCTTCATACGAGAATTGGAGTTATGGTTTTTTTCCTTTATGTCCCTTTTTTTGGATTCATGAGTTAGTTGGGGTCTTGTCCCATCAACTCTTATTTCAGATCTAGAGGCTTCAGACATAGCTAGTTTGTATTCTGGATGAGTTCCTTGTAGACTTCTTTGGCTATTACAGTTATGGATTTATGTCTCCTCTTTATGCATGATTTCACCTTATTTCCTTAAGTTATCTAAGTATGCTATGGCCAAGGGTTAATCTAAGGCATTAGTGTCCCGAATCCTGTGTTACATCTAGGGGGTAGCCTCGGGGTGTGACAAACTTGGTATCAGAGCCTTAAGTTCAAGAGTCCTAGGGTGTCTGAAGCCGCATCAAGTAGAATCTATTTAATGTGTGTGAAGCGCGCCACACATATGAGGGAGAGGCTATGAGATGTCTTAGGAAAATTTCAATTCTTTCATGATCATATCGTGTGATAATGTTTAACTCAAATATCCCTCTAATCCTTCCCTTGTACGTTTCAAATTATGCCTCACCGAGCCGCTCAAAATGCTGCTCCTCCAATTTCGTCCCCCGAGGTCACGAATGAGGAGTAATCAGGAACGCCATCAATTTGCTAGCCCAGACCATGGCCTCTTAGGACAACCAGCTGTCTTCTATCCCCGCCCAACCTCAAGGTGGGATAGCGGCTCGAGTTTGTGATTTTTTCCGAATGAATCCACCTAAATTTTGGGGTTTGAAAGTGAGTGAGGACCCACTTAGCTTTATTGTTAAAGTGAAGAAGATCTTTGATGTTATGCAAGTGGTCAGTGTTGATTGTGTGGATCTCACATCCTATCAACTCAAGAATGTGGCTCATATCTGGTTCTCGCAATGAAAGGAAGCTAGAGCTAGGGACGTGGTCCCTATGACTTAGGAATGTTTCGAGAGGGTCTTCCTTGATCGATTCTTTCCCTGAGAGTTGAGGAAAGTGAAGGGTGAGGAATTTGTGAACTTGAGATAGGGGTCGATGTCAGTCCAAGAGTACAGTTTGAAGTTCACTCAGTTGTCTAGGTATGCCCTCTCTATGGTAGCGGACCCGCATGACCAAATGAGTAAGTTTATCTATGGGGTTTTAGATATGGTGAAGAAGGAGTGTAGGTCGGCTATGCTGTTGAGTGATATGAAAATTTCCAGACTCATGACACATGCTTACCAGATTGAGAGAGACAAGCTTAGGGAGATCGACTTTGGGATAGATATCTTTCTATATACGAATCCTATCTCTATTCCTCCCTATAGAATTGCTCCTGTGGAACTTAAGGAGTTAAAGGATCAGTTCAAGGATCTTCTTGATAAGGGTTTCATCAGGCCTAGCATTTCTCCATGGGGTGCCCCAGTTTTGTTTGTGCGGAAGAAGGATGGTCCCCTCAGAATGTGTTTTGACTACCGTCAGTTGAACAAGGTCACAATTAAGAATAAGTATCCCATTCCTAGGATTGATGACTTGTTCAATTAGTTTGAAGGTGCTAGCTTCTTCTCCAAGATCGACCTTAGATACGGTTATCATCAGCTTCGTGTTAGAGAGTGTGATATTCCAAAGACAGCCTTCAAGACTCGGTATGGTCATTATGAATTTGTTGTTATGTCTTTTGGTCTAACAAATGCTCCTGCAACCTTTATGGATTTGATGAACCATGTGTTCAAACTGTATTTGGATAAATTTGTGATTGTTTTTATTGATGATATCCTTATGTACTCTCGGAGTCAGGAGGAGCATGCAGACCATTTGAGGGTTGTGTTGCAAACCCTTAAGGATCGGCAGTTGTTTGCTACATTTAGAAAGTGTAAGTTTTGGATGCAGTCTGTTGCTTTTCTAGGTCACATTGTGACTAAGCATAGTATTCGAGTTGATTCTCAAAAGATCGAGGCAGTGAAGAACTGGCCTAGACCCACTTCTCCATATGATATTAGGAGCTTTTGGGTTTGGCTGGTTACTATTTTCTTCCATTGCTGCCCCATTGACTCGCTTGACTTAGAAAAAGGTAAAATTTCAGTGGTTCGATCTATGTGAGAAGAACTTTCAGGAATTGAAGACTAGATTGACCACATCTCCAGTGTTAGCTCTACCCGAGGGCCTATATGACTTTGTTGTGTACTGTGATGCTTCTAGGATTGGTTTGGGTTGTGTGTTGATGCAGCGTGGTAAAGTGATTGCTTATGCTTCTAGACAACTTAAGACTCATGAGAAGAACTACCCTACTCACGATCTTGAGTTAGCAGTCGTGGTCTTTGCTTTGAATATTTGGAGACATTACTTGTATGGTGTGTATATGGATGTATTCACTGATCATAAGAGTCTTCAGTATGTGTTCACTCAAAAAGAATTGAATCTGCATCAAAGAAGATGGCTTGAGATTCTTAAGGATTATGATATGAGTGTGCTTTACCATCCGGGTGAGGCAAATGTTGTAGTAGATGCGCTTAGTAGATTGTCCATAGGTAGTGTGTCTTTAGTCAAAGACGGAAAGAAGGAATTGGTTAAGGAGGTTCACAGGCTTGCTTGAATGAGAGTCTGCCTCATGGATTCGACAGAAGGTGGTGTTATTGTTCAAAATGGTTATGAATCATATTTGGTAGCTCAAGTGAAGGCGAATCAAGACAGCGACCCCATTTTTCTTCAGCTAAAGGGTGCAGTCCAATAACAAAGAGTTGAGGTTTTCTCCCAAGGGGGAGATCGCGTGCTTCGTTATCAGGGTCGATTATGTGTGCCAGATGTAGATGGTTTGAGACAACAGATTTTGACTGTGGCTCATAGTTCCAGATATTGTATTCACCCTGGTGCCACCAAGATGTATCATGACCTACGAGAAGTCTATTGGTGGAATGGTATGAAGAGGGACAACCAGTTTTGTGGCTAAGTGTCCCAATTGTCAGCAAGTGAATGTAGAGCATCACCGACCAGGTGGTATGACTCAAGATATTGACCTTCCTACTTAGAAGTGGGAAGTGATCAATATGGACGTTATTGCTGGTTTGCCTCGTACTCGAAGGCAACATGATTCTATTTGGGTGATTATTGACCAGATGACTAAGTCATCCCACTTTTTGGCTGTTAAGACTGCGGACTCAGCAGATCATTATGCCAAACTCTACATCTGGGAGATAGTCCAATTTCATGGTGTTCCTTTGTCTATAATTTCATATAGGGGTACTCAGTTTACCTCCCGATTTTGGAGATCATTTCAGAGAGGTCTTGGTACTCAGGTGAAGCTTAGCACAACTTTTCACCCACAGATAGATGGCCAGGCAGAGCGTACTATTCAGACTTTAGAGTATATGTTGAGAGCTTGTGTGCTTGACTTTAAAGGTAATTGGGATGATCACTTACCTCTCATCAAGTTTGCCTACAACAACAGCTTTCACTCTAGCATCTAGTGGCTCCTTATGAGGCACTTTATAGTCGGAGGTATAGGTCTCCTATTGGTTGGTTTGAGGTAGGTGATGCAGCTTTGATTGGTCCAGCGGTGCATGAGACTATGAAGAATGTTCAAATTATTAGGGAGAGGTTGAAGACCGCTCAGAGTCGACAGAAATCATATGCAAATGTGAGGAGAAGAGAATTGGAATTTGAGGTTGATGATTGGGTTTTTCTAAAGGTATCGCCCATGAAGGGTATGATGAGATTTGGCAAGAAAGGGAAGCTTAGTCCCCATTTTTTAGGTCCTTATCGGATTCTGAGAAGAGTTGGTAGCATTGCTTATGAGTTGGATTTGCCAACAGAATTAAAGCGGTTCATCCAGTTTTCCATGTTTCCTTGTTGAAAAAGCGTGTTGGTAATCCGACCTTGATTATTCCTGTGGAGGATGTGGGTCTGAAGGATAGTCTCACTTATGAGGAGGCTACCGTAGAGATCCTTGATCGTCAGAATCGGAGGCTGAGAAACAAAGAAGTCGCTTCGATAAAAGTCCTTTGGAGGAATCAGCTAGTTGAGGGAGCTACTTGGGAAGCAGAATCAACCATGAAATCCAAGTACCCTAATCTCTTTCCTTTCGATCTAGTTTCCGCTTGAGGTAGTAGTTTCCTCATTAGTATGTCTATCCTATTCTATTACATCAAGCTCCCCTCATGATCTTAGTATGCATTCTTGTTTTTGAAAGTTGATTAAGTCATGTTTTAAGTTGCAAGCTCAGTTATCATGTTTGTTCTGCAGATTTTATGTATTGTTGATTGGTTGGGCTGTTTTCCCTTCAGTTTTCCCTTGTTTAGTCTTTATTCGAGGACGAATGATCCCAAAGGAGAGATATTGTAATACCTCGACATTCGATCCAGCTTTTAAACTTAGGAAATCTGAGAAATTTAAAACTTTCAAAAATTATGGGTCCAAATCACGGACCGTGGTTTGAACCACGAGTTGTGAAGTGAACCTGTGGTTCACACCTGCTAATTCAATCTCTGGTCTGAGAACCATGAGTTGGTTCTACGGACACTGGTTTTGACAACGGTCTGTCATGTCAACTCGTGGAATCAGATCAGAGGGTTGAAGTTTCCCTAAGTATCACGACTAGTTTCTATGGCCCGTAATTTAAACTACGGACCGTCCTAATAACTCGTAGAACTTGATCAGAGAACTGTAATTTCCCAGAAACCACGACTCAGGTCTACGGACCGTCGTCCAGTTGACAAGTCATCCTGTTGACCTATAGACTGCCTTCTGCAGCATGTTCACTTGGCCAGGAATGATGGTTGGAAACCATGAGCCGTGGTTTGGTCTACGACCCGTGGAATCTGTCTGTGGTCCCTGACAGTCAACTTTTTTCAGCTTTTTCATAATTATGTCCTAGGGGTATTTTAGTCACCACCCACCCTTTTAACTCCTAAATGAGGTCATTTTGACTATTTCTAGAAGGGTTTTCACCCTCATTAGCCTAAGTCCCTTCTCAAATCTTCATTCATCTCCCAAAAGGGAAAAGAACTCCTTTAAGCTCTAAGTCTCAAGATCCAAGATCAAGTCTCATTTCATTTAAATTTTAAGTGGGTTAGCTTCAATCAAGGTATGTGGATATTCAATAATGGGTTCCTCTCACCCTTGTGTCCAAAACCCCCAATTCTTATTTTGAATTATGAACTTGTGAAATTAGGGTTTTGATATAAATTGGGGAAGCTTATGAAATCAGTTTCTAAGCATCAATTCATGGTTTCTTATGGTTTATTTATGGTTTGATTAAGATTCTTTAATTGGTTTCAAAAGCCCATGCATTAAAGTTGATTTCTAGCATGATTCTATTGAATTGTATGTTTTCAAATGAAAGTTTACATGTTTAGATAATATGTCATTATGTATTTATGAAATTGCATGCCTAATTCTTCAAGTATGAATTTAAGAAGGAAAAGTATGTTTTGAATTATGGCTATGCTAAGATTCAATAACCTATGATATGAGAATTACATGATGCCCGATGTGCTTGCATGCTTTTCAACAAGACTTGGCATGAGATTGTGCCACTATGAATTTATGAGCTATATGTACATGTTTTGGGAGTAGTATTTAGCACCGAGCAATGAGGGTTCGATTACCCAAGTCCAAAACTATGTTTCCAACATAGGTTATGAAGTACTCTATGGGCTTATGAGAGTGGTTCCACATCTTGATGTATGGTGTCCTATGCTTTAGATGGCATTAGGGCAGCTTTGCCAACTAGGGTTATGTAGTTGGATATGGTGACTCGTTCCTTGCCATGGTTCAAGTCATCTTTGCTAACTCGGGTTATATAGTTATATTCCATGTAACTCGCATGATCTATTATCGGTTATGAGAAACTCCCGTATGAACATTTTGACTGGTTTAAGATTATGATATCTATTTTGAAGTTTTGACTCTTATCTGATGTTTACCACTCAAGTTATGATATGTACTTATGATATTCCCTTTTTGCATGAACTCGGTTTTAAGTATTTTTTCATCATATTCATGCATACCTCACATACTCAGTACATCTTATAGTACTGACGCATATTTTGCGCTACATCCTTTGATGATGCAGATTCAGGTTTCCTCTCTCAGACACGTGGCTATTCAGTGTCAGCCGTTCATACCTTATTGGTGAGTCCCCTTCATACAAGAACCAGATTTATGATTGGTTTCCTTTATGTCTCTTTTTTTTGGATTCATGAGTTAGTTGGGGTCTTGTCCCATCAACTCTTATTTCAGATTTAGAGGCTTCAGATATAGCTAGTTTGTTTTCTGGATGAGTTTCTTGTAGACTTCTTTGGCTATTACAGTTATGGATTTCTGTCTCCTCTCTATGTATGCTTCCGCTATTTTTCCTTAAGTTATCTGAGTATGCTATGGCCAAGGGTTAATCTAGAGCATTCATGTCCCAGATCCCGTGTTACATCTAGAGGGTAGCCTCGAGGCGTGATACTCCATGTGATTCTTCTTTTCCCCACCTATGAGGCTTGTGACTTAAAGATAACAACTCTGAGTCTAACGCACAGACATCTACTCTGATCCCCCATTGACTCAACGTTATACACTTCTGCCATTACTGCACCAACAATTCCTGAGGAGGAAGAGGAGGTAGATCTGAGACCCGGTGAGAAGGACATGATTGGTAGAGTCATGATTCAGTTTGATGGATCATCGTAAGTTTTTTTTTTAAATTGATAAGTTTATTTTATTTTTCATCTTAATTAACTATTTATGACTTGACATGCTTATTATGTTCTTTACAGGTGGTATCCCATGAAAGATCCTAGACGTGCTCTAAAGGAGGCAGTTAGGAGGCTTTTTCAAGAACCTTGGCACTCCTGGCTGGATATTTCAGAATCGATCAAACAGGCCATGTTTGATGAGTTTAAGGTATATATAATGTAATTATTATTTTATTAAGTTTAATGTTAACTTTTCATAATATATATCATCTAACACTTGTCATTTTTCTCTTTCAGACAATGTGTACTTGAAAGCGAAAGTACAATAAGATCATTTCCACTACTTTTGAGAGGAAGACCAGTGCCAGGCTATCCCAATGGCTTAAAAGAGTTTGAGATAGTAAAAATTGTGGATCTTGGCTTTTAACTCATAGTCATGAGCAGCTTAAAGAATAGTGGAATTCGAAAGAGTTCAAGGCATTGTTTGAACAATTCAAGTAAGCCAGAAGCAGTGTCAAAGGTGGATCGTTGCACACTGAGGGTGCAAAGAGCGTAGTGGAGATTTAAAGGGAAATGATAAGTAATAATATTAACCTTTTAACTTATATGTTTATATAAACTTAATTAAATATTAATTACTTGATTATTTAAAATTTCTTTTTGTTTGCAGGAGAAGGAATTGGGGTGCCCTATGACTCGTCTGAGCTCTTTCAGAGATGCCACATAATAGGGAAAAAATAATTCAGATCCGAATATATGGGTTGAGCAGAGAGCTCAAGACGCTTATGTAAGTTTTAATAATTAAAGTACTAACATATATATATATATATATATATATATATATATATTAGGTATATATTATAACTTTTATTTTTTTATATGCAGGATGAGTTTGGACGTGTCTTCTATGAGTAGCCATACTCAGCAAAGTAAGGGCTTGCCAACCCAGCCTACAAAGGAGGAAGAAACTCAAATATGGACTAAAAAAGTGTCAGGGGAAGACAAAACGGGAGAGTTTATGGTCTAGGATCTAGGAATGATTTACAACGCATCTAGTCAGGACTGACAGGTATTGTTTCCTTGCACCAGGCTGAGGCGGTTGATGTTGTTCAACTTGCACATATATCGCATCAAACCACACAGCTTATGCATTCCTTGGCGAATCTGAGAGAAAATGGGTTGAGAGCGATAAAGATATGTTCAAGACCGTCGAGTCTCTTAAAGAATAAGTATCTTCCTTGATTGGTCATCACAGACGTAGTACATATTATACTCCTTCCTCCTCGTTATCAAGTGATGACATGAATGAGCATAATGATAATGGGGAGGAGTATATGGACTACCTTCCGTTAGGATTGACTCATTTAGTTCATTTCCCTCTACTTTTTAACACTTTTTGATATTTTGACACTTTGACACTTTATTTTAAGTTTTTCAATACTTTGTAGGTTATTTTGGTGGACCTTTTATATGTTTAGTTATAATATTACTTCATATTTAGTTTCTTGTTGATGTTGTAGTTGTTTTATGAATTATGTGGAAGCAATTATTGCTGGTTTGGGCTGTATTGAATAAGTTTTGTAAATGACAGGTGGTGCATTTTGAAAATGCAGGTTTCTGCATCTATAAAAAAATATAGAAAAGCGACGGATAGGGTCTCAGTTGTCCGTTGCTTTTCTTGCAGTTTTAAAAAAAATCTAGAAAAAGCGACGCTGTCCGTCGCTTTGTTCTTCATGTTCAAGAACAAAGCGACGGATAGCATCTGTTGACACCCAATTTTTACCCGCCACATTACGAATTAATCTTGAGCCTTGTTAAATTTTAAACAATTTTTTGAAATAATTATTTTGTTTAAAGGGATAAAATATTTTCAAATCAGCTTTACAAATAGTTCTGAGTAATGATTTATATTTTACATATTTAAATATGTAAAATTTATATAAATTAATTAAAGAATCTTTTTTTAAAAATTTGATTTCATAAGAAAATCTCTTTAAAAGATTGAACATTTAATTTTCCTCCAAAATTAATTCAAATGGGAGTTAATTGAAAAATTAATTTTATAATTAATTAAAGAGGTAATTAAGTGTCAAATATGATTATTATTTCAAATTGTTTTAATTTATTGAAGCTCAAAATTAATTTTAATTAATTCATCTCTAAGCCTAAATATTTCAATTGTAGCCAAAATCTGCCTATTCTTTCCTAATTTGGTTATTTCCTAAACCTAAAGTGGCCACATCACATTTTAAATCCACCTTATAACACCCTCCACCAGACCCCTTTGTTTTCAGTCACTTGGGCCAAATACCCGCCTGACCCGCTCAGATTACCCTTCAACCCGCCTGAGCCCAACCCAATTACCTTATGTTTCTCTTTCTCTCCTCTCACCCCAACATTCCCTCATCCAAACACACAAACTCCGACCCGGCCCAATTCCCTTTTCCCCATCAGCCTATATCTATATATACACTCACTCACATATATTCCTCATATATACCCGCTTAAATCCCCCAACGGGCCCCACGCGTCCACCATTTCCCCAAAAATAATGCGGTGTACGAGGTCAACGCACCTCGTACAACCAACACAGCTCACACCACCTCACCTCCCTTTTCACTTCATCTGCTTCATCTTTCTCTCTCAACAACCAGATGAAAACCTAACTCCATCCACCACTCCAGCTCCAAAATGACAACAGCAACAACTTCATCCTCCCAAACCCCTGTTAAAATTCCCAAAATCCATCCAATCCTCCATTAAGGTTGTGCTGGCAAGGTCCAGAAAACTTTAAAAGCGGCTAGGTGTGACCTCCTCTGCTAAATCGGTAAAAATTTGTACAAATTCGTACAAGTTTGTTGCTGTGAACGTTATCCAGCAAAGGAAATTCAAATTCCCTTCAACAAAAATCCCAGAAATACCCTTTGTTTCCCTTTTTTTCACCCAAAAATCCCCTATAAATACCCCCTAGTTGCATGGGAGGGCAGCTAATTTCGGGGAAAAATATAGGGTTCTGGAGAATCGATTCTCTAACCCTATATAACCGGTTAGCTATTTTAGAGAAGAAACACTTAAAGTTAGATTCCGACGAGTTCTAATCATCAAATCCCGACAGTCGTAAGAGTTTCCAGCAAGCTCAAAGTCACAGGTCGCTGCACCTAAAAAGGTATACCTCCTCACTCTCTTCTCTCTTTACTGTTTTCTTTCTTTTTACACTATGTGAGGTCTGAGTTTAGTAAATATGGATTCTGGGCATATGTGTTGTTTTGATGTTGTCTTTCTATGATTTAAGACTGTTGTTGTTGTAATTCTTGAGTAGAAATTTCATTAGAAATCTCGTAGTCTTCATTAGCTTGTCTGGGTTGTGAAACCAGTAGACATGAGTGTAAAATCTATTGTTAAACTCATTGATAAATGCTATGAATAAGAGTGTGGAATCTGTTAGTAGGATTTAGGATAAAAAATACTTGATAGATACTTGACTTTTTCCTGTTTGTCCTTAATTTCTTTTGTCTTGCTTTTATTCTGTTTTCTTCTTCTTTTTTCTCCTTCACAGTTTTGTCTATGCTAAAATGGCTATGTGTTGACACCAACTCGTGTATGTGAATTGGTTAAATATTAGATGTTGTTTTTCTCATGTTAAGGTTGATGTTTGTTGTAATTTCTGAGTATTGATTCCTCTTGGAAACTTCATCGTTTCACTGGTTTTCTGTAAGACTTGGGTAACATGAAAAATGCTATGAATATTGGTTCGAGACTTGTTTTTGGAACTAGTTGACATAGAATGATAAATTTTGTTCCACCCCTTTCTGTTTTTCCCCTGTTTCTTTTGACTTGATTAAAGCTCTTATCCTGCTTTTTCTTCCTTCTTCTTTACTATTTTTGATCATGTTAAAATGACTATGTGTGAGGTTTGCTAGTCAGGGTTTAGAGCCTTCCTTGGTTTGGTTTGGAAAATTTGAATCCTATGTTGTTGTATGCATATCTTTAAGTGGTATAGGAGTTCTTGTTGTGATTAGGAACTAGAGATGAGTCATATCCCTTTATGATATGCTCTTCATCTTTGCAAGTTCCCCTATTCGACCCTTTAATAGATATTGATTTCATTACCCCCTTGTATACTACATGCTCCACATGAACATTTAAACTAGTGTGATTTGGTTGCTGTTTTGGGCATGATATTACTTCAAGTTTGGTCTGTTTACAAAGGCTATGTTAGATTAATAGTTTTGGTTCTTGCCATGATAACATTTCCTCTAGAAACCCCCCTGGCTCTTATATGATTTTCAACTAGTTATACATTTGTGATTGATGTCTACCCTATTAAAATCTGTCCAGCCTTCTTGTTCCCTCTTCCTGACCTGTTTTTCTTTTGGTAATATGGGATATTAAGATCATGTTCCTTAGCTAGCTTTTCCAAACTATAAGTAATTTGGTGTTAAACTACCCTTAAGATTTTGGTTCAGTAAGTCCTTCTATGGCTAAAATCTGCATTTTTATGTTGAACCTTCAAGATTTGGGGTATTGAATATAACTTAGTGAATAACGAGTATGTTTGGGACTTTTTTGTGCCTTCATGATAACATGGTATGCCTCTTTTTAAAATCTGTGCACATGAGTATATGATTTATTTCCCTTCTTTATCCACCTTGGCTTCTAAAAAATGATAAATTCAAATGAATAACCTTTGTTGGTGTTTGGGTTGAAGGTTTGAAATATTGTCAATATGAAAGCATGATCCTTATTTGTTTAAAATTAGTGGTTTGTTGTCTTAGACTAGTCTAAATATCCAATTTCGTATGTTTAAACTTGGTGTGAATTTCTGTGATTGTCAACTAATTTCAAATGAACCAACTGTTAGAAAAAATATACTCTTTAAGCATGAAATCTGTATATTTCTTGATTGTTTCTTCCTTTATTTTATTTAGACACATACTAATCCTTATTTTTACTTCTCTCTTTTTGTGCATGATAATATGGTGGAGTCCAATTGGACTCCCAAAACTTCCTTTGCATTTTTCCGTTGGGCCTAGCCCAACACCATCTGGGTCAGCCTGATCAAGTCCCAAAGGGACTGAACCTATGGAGATGAAGCAGCAACACTTGAAGAAAAATAGGCCAAGCCCAAGCGGATTGCACAGCAGCCTAAAAATCCAAAACAGACTAAGTGATAAATGGGCTAAAGCCCATAATGTCGAGTAGCAGTAGCAGCCCAAAAAGGGCAGAAAAATTGAAAAAAAAAAGACCAAGTCCAAAGAACGGCGGTGGGCCTAAAGAGGGCCCACACACTAGAAATTAGGACAGGATTAGTTAGTAATTTAATTATGTCTTAAATTCTTAATTGTTAATTAATTTTAATTGTATAACTTGGACTGACTTTGTAAACTTAGTTGAATTATTCCTAAACAAAGTCAATATTTCTGTTTAAACATTTTAAAGATTAACTACTGCTTTATTTACTTCAACTGTTCGTAAAAGTTTTTTCAATCAAATATCAACTCTTTTTCCTTCATGTGTAAAAATAACTCTTTCATATATATTATCTCCTTTTAAAATCAACTCTTTATAAAAACAAGATATTTTTTCATACAAATCAACCCCCGTTTTTCAAAAGTTAGTCAACAAGTTAGTTTTTCAAATAAGCCCGTGCAACTGCGAGTTAGCGGATACTCTTGGTGTCTTAACACCCTTCCAAGAATATTAACCTGAACCCTTACCCTTAATCTCTTAGTTTTTGAAATCTTTATCTGTTTTGGGGTTTTGAAAATTCTTATAAGTTTTTTCTTGGTTTTTACTTTATAAAAATTAAGTGGCGACTCTTGCTTTAAATTGAAGACGTTTTGGAAACTTTAATTAGATTTTCGAAATGATTTTCAATAAACAAGTCATTTTTTTCCGTCCTTACCGAAAAAGGATCAAAACAGAAATGGTGACTCTGCTGGGGAGAATTCAACTAGGTTCTAACAATATTGTTTGTAACTAACTTATGTGACTAACTATTCGGGTTTGTAATAATTAGTAAAGTAGTTATGTGTAAATTTATGTATTTAATTCTCGCAAATTATAACTGTCATTGCATATCATAGCATATTCCACCAAATGGCATTCGATTTATGTTTGGGGGGGTTCATGTTCCCATGGCCTCCCGCCACAAAAAACACTTTCTCGAGACTATGATAGTTTACGGGTACGTCATGCGTCCAATGGCTATCGTATTCTCAACCCAAGTTGTCCGCTTGGGATCCGGTCTATTTCAAAACCACCAACTCTTAGACACCTAGCGTAGAGCTAAACCAAAACCCGATTTTTAGGCATTGGCCTAGGACGACCCAATACCTTAAGGGTATTGGGCTTATTAGAAAGACCGCCTTGCGTCTATTGACCATGAGTCAATCACAGACGACCATGCTTGCTTGCTTTTGACAGAGTATATGCCGTTGAATTTGTCCATTATCACCCAGGAGGGAGGGACCTTACTTAATTTATCTATTTTGTAGGATGGATCTACCATGTCCCGCTCGGAGATTTCGGATGGTAACAAAGCCGGATGACCTCCTAAAGGTTTGGTGGGAATGAATGAACAAAGATGATAGGAAAATTGTCCGAAGGCACATCGGACACTTACCCTCTCTCATAGACATGAAGGCATGGCCCGAGATGATTCAAGTCTTAACCACCTTTTGGGACAACAAAAATATGGTCTTTTGATTCGGAGATATGGAACTGACCCCGACCATCGAAGAAGTGGTTGCTAGATACGAAAGCATAGGCATGTGTCAAAAAAGAAGAAGATTACCGGATACGGATATTCTCTTTCCCAAGGTGTAAGACCGACAGCAAATCAAGGAGCCATTTTTATCAGGGATGATAATTGGCTCGGAAGGATTGATGGACTAAACATAGCTTTTCGAAAGCTATACTATAGGTTTGGACGCTTCAATGCCTTTGAAAAATTTGGCCACGAGTTTGTGTCCGAAAAGAATTGGAAAGATCGAAGAGCTTTCGCATTTGCCGTATGTCTCCTTGAAACCATGGTATTCCCTCAAGGACCAAATCACACCATACATCCGAGTGTGGTCATGGTCACACATGCTATCTTCTAATGGGTCAAGTTTGGGACATCCGTTAAATTTTACACACTGGCTCCCATGATACTTGCGGATATTTACCGAGCTTTAGGCAAATGCCAAGAAGGGGAACGATTTTTTCAAGGATGCAATTTGATACTACAATGGTGGATGATCAAGCACTTGCTTAAATGTTCACCCGTCAAGGAGACAGACCATTCTATGAGGTTGGACAATATCGCGTCCCATAGCATGTGGCTTACTATAAACAAATACAAGCGGAAACCTAACCAAGGATTTTGGTTCACTCAATTCTGTGGCCTGAAGGATGACAATGTCTGGTGGATGCTTAGCGATCTCCATCCGAGAAAATACATCACTCGTGGAGAGACACTACCTTTCTTGGTGCTTATAGGCCTTCGAGGAACCCGTCCTTATGTCCCTGCCAGAGTTCGTACGCAATTTGGGTTGAAACAAGAAACACCTCAAGTGGATGAAATGGGTAAGTTTATGACCGACCACGAAGGTGGTAAGGTAGCATTCAAAGACATGGCCCATCAGGAGTAGAAGAAAAAGAAAGTTGAAGAACCTAGAGACGAGGACAAGCTAGATCCACCTTGTAGTGACACATATAAAGCGTGGATAAAGAAGAACCTTGTTGGAACCATCAAACCAGGTCCAAATATGCCTTATCGAGTGGTTGATGTCGAGTCCGAACACCAAATCTAGCTTCATAGGCTTCAAGACCAATGCACAAGAAGTGAAGTAGCAGATCACCTACGACACCAAGAAGATGCTAGGACCATACAATATCTGAAGGAAGAACTGAGACAGGCCAGGCAAGAATTAGAAGATGCTAGACATTGTTTGATTGAGTTAGATGATCGCATGGATCGACAAATTCAAAGTTTAGGAGGAATGAACTCCGGGAGTAGGGCCTTGATGGCCGGGGCCCACTTGGCTATGGATAGGTATTTTATGTGGCAAGAGGTAGACAAAGCCAAAAGAGCAAGAACTGATACATGACCTTCTGGCATCTAGAATCATTGAGGGCTTGCTTATTTTGTCCCCTGCGTGGGATTTCTTGTTTTGTCCCCTGCGTGGGATTTCTTATTTTATCCCATGCGTGGGATTTCCTATTTTATCCCCTGCGTGGGATTTGCCTATTTTGTCCCCTGCGTGGGATTGCTTATTTTCCTCCCCTGCGTGGGATTGCTTATTTTCCTCCCCTGCGTGGGACCGTTTAGTTTTCATGCTTTTGTTTTCCCCTTGGTATTTAGATGTAGAGACTTCTTTCTCTTCCTATTATTAATGAAATCATGTTTTGGGGATAATGGACTAATTTTAAGGCATATATCTTTGTCAAATACGCTAGGCCTACCCTTGGCGCAAAAAGGGTCACCAATTAGGACTCGATATTTACCTTGATGATTATATGCGATATGAAACTGCTTTATATGCTTTATGTGCTATGTGTGTTGCTTGAATCAGGAAAATTGGTCCACTCCATGCCAAATTTTTTTAGAACACCATAGGCAAAATATAAAACCCACTATACAAAGTTCGACCAAAACACTCCAAGTCTTCCAAGTTTCTCCAAAAATCCTGAAACCTTCTAAAAAACTTCCTAAAAAATCTTTGTTCTTTCAGGAAAGGTTGAAATGGAAGCCGTGATTCTGCGAGAGAGAATGCTAAGAATCCAAGTGGAAATGGAGGAGGTCCAGAGAAAACATGAGAGAGTCGATCAACTTATGGAAATTGCCTTAGCTCGGTCCAAGGAGATTGAGGAGCAGACCGCCAAGGCTAAGGAAAGGATTGCTGAAATTGACCAGATACTAGGAAAATCTCAGACTAAGACCGAACCAGACTTTGATATGGAACTCAAAGAACTTCTCCTGGAGTTTAAAGATGTCACTGGAGGGTTGGAGCAGATCAACAAAGGGAAGGAAAGGGTAATTGAAGAACCTGAAGACAATGAGCAAGTGCCCATGGAGGTCACCTTGAACAAGCACCTTTTTCGGAAAATCTGGGAAAAATACTAAAAGGGCTCAATTCTTTGACACAAGAGTCCACCATTGGACCAGGGTCAAGGGCAATGATATTTGGCCTACCATATTCAGGCCAGGAGGGAAGCCCATCACCCTCAAAGTTCATTCCCGTTAATATGCCAAAAATCCAAAGGTGATTCTCTGTTCAGAAATTTACAAAACCCTGAAAGCCATGGGAGTTCTACATCCTGACCAATCTGAGGGATTCGGATGTCACCCTCAAAATGAGCACAAAGAATGCGCCTATCATCCACGTCGAAGAGGACACACTACCGATGAATGCAATGCCCTAAGAGCCCAGATTTATCGTATGATCACTAGTGGCTGAATAAGCCATCTATGGGGGGCCCGGACCATCCTTGCTTGTGACCAAGTTGGTCATGGCATGCCCATCACTGAGGAAATGACAATTCACCCCTATAATTTCACTGTCTTCCAGGACACTTACTATGAAATCTATGCTAAGTTAGTCCAAGACAAAATCTTGGAGCCTGTGGAAAGAAGACCGGGGAAGATGCCTAGGGTTTCGCACCAAGGGAAAGAAGTTTACCTCTATCACAAATGGGTCGGGGAACATGATATCGAGACTTGTCTCCACTTTCGGGTCGATTTGGAATATCCCATTGACATGGAAAAAATCAAGCTGGAGTTTCCCCCTTATCATCCTTGAAGAGGAAGATCGAAAAGAGTCTAGAAGACCCCATCATCCAGAGCTGAAAGTAGCAGAAGTAGCGGAGTCCTAGATTTCAGTTTTCTTTATTTTATTTTCTATGTCGTCTTTACTTTTCCCCTAGTAATCAAATAGTGGATGAAATGAAATGAGACAACTTATCTATCACAATTCAAACTACGTAGGAATTGAATTCTCCTTCGTGAGATACGTAGGCAACCTTCAAGGCCTGGCCCATGTCTTAAAGAAATTTCAATTTTCCCACCACGACGAGGGCGACAAAGAGTTCAGAAGGACAACATGCAAAGATGCTACAAGATCAATAAAATAAACCTTTCCTGACGAAGCCTACTTATCCCAAATCAACGGACAAAATCCTGTCCTTTGAAACAATTGAGTCAAAACCACCCGTGGACCAATTTGCCTTGAAAAAAAGCAACTTTTATGTGTTTAAAGCAATTTCTATGTGTTTATTTCTTGCTATATATTTTGTATTATTTGTCACTAACGAAACCTAACATAGTGGCCTTTGAGTTGTTTTTCGTTTCAACAGATAAAAGAAATTGGTTTGTGTTGATGAAAACTGGTTGAACACTCTTACTTCACTCGCTCGAAAGCACGCTTAGATTCATCCTCTGACCCTGGCTTGTCTGAGGAAAGAATGAATGATAGTAAGGAAGAAAACGCCTTGGCTATAAGCGACAGCGTCATTGCTGAACAAAACAAAATGATCACGGAGCTTGCAAAGAAGTTAGAAAAGATGCAGGAAGAAGTGCAGAAATCCAAGGACATGGCTAGCTTAGCTATCGCCGCCAATACTCCTTCTTTGGGTGACTCTCAGCCCCCTCTCCAAAACCCTCCACTCAATTCCCCGCAAATCGGAAATCAACCAAAAGACATCCCTTCCTGTTCCATTCCCAAGCCTTCAAATGAACCTATCCACAATAACCCCTCCCTTGGCAGGTCCCTGTACTAGACCCATACTCCCCCTGTTAAGCATACTAATCAGAACAACAATCTAGGTGCCTATCTCCCACAAAACCCTCTAAACCTCCAGGACACTCCACAAAACACCTACAACTCCCAAAACAACCATCCTAATGCCACCAACATCATTAATCCACATAATTTTACCCCCACGTACCCAAAAACTGTTCCACACGTCCAGCCTCCACCCCCGCAGAACATACCTCCCGCTTTCCATGCCATAAAAAACCATACCCCATCCTCTAGGAGAACCCTGAGCTAGATCATTATTAAGAGAAAGAAAGAGAGCTTAAGGTCGTGGAAATGAAACGCGACCTCGATATGGCTCAAATAAAGGAAGAAATGGCCCAGATTCAAAAGTTACGGAGTTTGTCTTACGAGAAAGGCTACGATTATGACGATCTCTGCATTCACCATGAGATGAACCTGCCAGAAGGTTTCAAAATTCCAAAGTTTGAAATCTTCAATGGTGTTGGGAGTCCCGAAGCCCATCTAAGGACTTACTGTGATCAGATGGTCGGTGCCCGAAGAAACGACACCCTCCTAATGAGACTCTTTAGCCGAAGTCTGAATGGAGAGGCATTGGAATGGTTCGCCTCCCAAGAATTGAAAAAGTGGTCCAAGTAGAGCAATATTGCCCGAGATGTTTCCCAGAGATTCGCATATAACGTAGAAGTCATCCCGGATTGATATTCCCTGGGACGCATCAGGCAAAAGTCAAATGAAGATTTCAGAGATTATGCTTACCGGTGAAGAAAAGAGGTCGTGAGAGTCCGGCCTCCTATGACCGAAGAAGAAATAAGTGTGGTGCTTATGTGCACTCAGGAGTTGGAAGTTTATGACAAGATGATATCGGCAGTAAAGGCCCAGTTTGCTGACTTAGTCAAAATCGGAGATATTGTGGAAGAAGGACTCCGCAGTGGCAAGATTGCCAAGACCCAATCTTCTTCAGGACCAACAGGACCCCCCAAGAAAAAGAGAGAGGAAGTATCTTCGGTGTCTTTCAATCCTAGTCCAAAACCACATAAACCCTTCAAATCTAATTATAAGAAGCCACTTGTTCCAACAACCCCTCCCCTAGTTCCACAAAACCCTCAACCTATCTTCTATACACAACCAATTTACCAAGCTCCAATACCAAATGTGCAGCCCACATACCAAGATCCAATGCCAAATATGCAACCCACTTACCAAACTGCTCCCCAGAATTTTTCAGTATACCAAAAGGCTCCTGAAAATTAGAACAACCACCGGGTTCCTCCTACTACTAACCTCCGTCTCCCTAGACCAAATTTAGAAAAGAAAGTTCCTCAAACTTTCACTCAATTAGCCAAAACCCGAACTCAGTTATATGAAATACTGAAGGCCACTGAATTAGTTCAGCCCATTCAGCATAAACCAGGCAATGTCAACTCTTCTTTCTACAAAGTTGATCGGCATTGTGCTTATCACTCTGGAGGCTCTGGACACAGCACAAAGGATTGCATCAATCTGAAGCATAAGATTCAAGATTTGATCGATCAAAAGGTAGTAACCTTACAGACGGCGCCGCCAAATGTTAATAATAATCCACTTCCGAATCATGGAAGAGTCGTTGTAAACATGGTCAAAATAGAGGAAGAATGGTTCACAAGAAAGTCCATAGTACCGGCGAGCCCTAAAATGCCCAAGGAATTGGAAAAGTCTGTAGCCGCTTTGAGCATCGCGGAGAAGTCGTAATTTGTTGTGTTGGTGCCAACCGAAAAAGAGTTCATAATTGAAGCCTCCGCAACCCACGGCATGACAAGATCTGGGAGATGTTATGTCCTCGATAATCTAGTAGATGTTTCTTACAAAAAGAGTCTTCAGAAAAGGCCAATCACCAAAGGGGAAGAAGAAGAGTTTTGGAGAAGAATGCAGCCAAAAGAGTACTCGATTTTGAAGCACTTGGAAAAGACCTCGGATTAAATTTCTATTTGGGCAATGCTCATGAGTTCCCAGTACCACAGGAAGGCATTGCTTAGAGTCCTGAATGAAGCTTACGTCCCCACAGGTACCAGCGTAGAAAACTTAACTGTTATGGTAAGCCAAGTCCTAGGAAGTCAGCGCATCTGTTTCAGTGATGATGAGTTGTCTTTTGAAGGCGTGACGCACAACAAGGCTCTACATATCACTATTCAGAGTCAAGAAAAGGTTGTGAATAGGGTACTGATCGATGATGGATCAGGATTGAACATTTGTCCATTGTCAACACTGACACAGTTTGAATATGATTTGGGGAAGATCCATCAAATCAAGGTCAATGTGAGGGCTTTCGACGGAGGACAGAGAGATACCCTAAGAGAAGTCAACCTATACATCCAGATGGGACCCATTAAATTTCAAATAGAGTTCCAGGTCAGGTATATTACCACTAGTTACAATTTGCTTTTGTGATGGTCATGGATCCACGAAGTTGGGGCCGTGCCATCAACGTTGCACCAAATGGTGAAGTTCTTTTGGGAAGGGCACGAAGTGGTAATCCATGGAGAGGGAAGCCACCTGAGTCACCTGAATGGTTGTGTCCCCATAATCGAAGAGGTCCCGAGAGGAAGTGACTTCTACACAATGGAAATTCTAAATGCCATAGAAGAGGACTTGGTTCCTCAAACTCCCATGCCACCCATTTACAAAATGCTTGCAACCACAATGCTAAGGTATGGTTATGAGCCAGGCTAGGGGATGGGAAGGAACTCTGACGGTCGGATTGAACCTTTGGGCACCCCTGGATAGTTGAGAAAGCACGGATTGGGGTATGTGATCCAAGAAGATGAAACAAACAACAAAGAAAAGAAGCAGTCAGGACTGCCTAAGCCACTTCCTTACTTGTACTAGTCATGTCCGATTCGTATTGGCCCTTCAAGCGACGAGTTAGAGGACGAGATCAGGAGGTTATTCGAAGAATGCGATGCTGTGATGGAAAAAGGTCCCGAAACAACCATAGTCAAGAAAATCAAACCTGGCAAAAATTTGCAAAACTGGGTCGTCATTCCCCTCGCTACTCTCCACTCGGCTGGGTAGACAAAGACTTTGTTTTACAAAAATCGGTGATGGTCCGGATGAGGCTCCGCGCCCCGCCCTTTATGTTTTAAATTTCCTCGTACTATTTACTGCTTTCCAAAAGGCATGAACCTACATTTATGTAGGTGGTAACCATAGTTTGTAAATATTTCCGGATTTTAATGCAAGCCTCCTTATTTTGAAAACATTTGCCGTTCAAATTTATTTATGCTTGCTTGTTATTATCTAACCTGTTTCTTTTTTATTTCAGTAATAATAAAATAAAACTTGCCACTGTCATATCATGTCAAGAGTTTAACGAACAACCCAAGTCAGATGACGATGGTTTTAAAGAATACGATGAGAAATTGACAACAAAACTAAAAGACTTTGAAAAACTGAGAAAATCCTAACCTAGAGGAAACCGAGGCGGTCAATCTAGGAGACAAACAAGAGGTCAAAGAAACCAGAATCAGTTTCCACCTGACAGAAGTGCAGAAAAGAGAGCTCATCAGATTACTCCAAGAGTACATCGATATATTTGCTTGGGCCTACAGAGATATGCCAGGACTAAGCACAAACATAGTCTCCCACAAGTTGCCTATCAATCCAGGGTTTGATCCAATCAAGCAGAAGATTCAAAAGTTCAAGCCAGATCTAAGTCTGAGAATCAAGGAAAAAGTGACCAAACAAATTCAGTCTGGAGTTGTGGAAGTCATGAAGTATCCGACTTGGTTGGCCAACATTGTCCCAGATTCTAAGAAAGATGGGAAGATCAGAATCTGTGTCGACTATCAAGACCTAAACAGGGCCAGTCCCAAGGATAACTTTCCATTACCCAATATTCACATCCTTATCGATAACTGTGTGAAGCACGAGATGCAGTCATTCATGGATTGGTTTGCTGGATACCATCAGGTCTTAATGGATGAAGAAGATGCCGAAAAGACATCCTTTATCATACCCTGGGTGTCTATCATTACCAGGTAATGCCATTTGTCCTTAAGAACACGGGTGCTACTTATATGTGAGCCATGATGACTATTTTCCATAACATGATTCACAAGGAGATCGAGGTATATGTGGATGATGTGTTTGTCAAATCTCGCGAGAGTTCGGATCACTTAACTCATCTAAGGAGGTTCTTTGACCGACTGAGAAAATACAACCTGAAGCTGAACCCTGCAAAGTATGATTTTGGAGTACCAGCCGGCAAGCTGTCGAGATTTATAGTCAGTAGAAGGGGCATCGAGCTTGACCCCTTAAAGATAAAATCAATTCAGGAGTTGCCTCCCCCAAAGACCAAGAAAGAAGTCATGAGTTTCCTGGGAAGATTGAATTATATTAGTCGGTTCATATCCCAATCAACGGTCATTTGTGAACCTATCTTCAAGTTATTGAAGAAAGATGCGCCGACTAAATGGATTGAGGAGTGCCAGCGAGCTTTTGATCATATCAAAAACTATCTATCCAGTCCGCCAGTATTGGTTCCTCCAAGAGAGGGAAGCCCATTATTTCTGTATCTGTCAGTTTCAAAAAATGCCTTTGGGCGTGTCAAGGGACAACATGATGAAACTGGAAAGAAAAACCGAGCAATTTACTATCTGAGTAGGAAGTTCACTCCATTTGAGGCTCGTTATACTTTGCTAGAAAATACTTGTTGTGCATTGACTTGGGTCTCCCAGAAATTGAGGCATTATTTGGCGTCCTATACAACGTATCTCATTTCTAGAATGGACCCCCTGAAGTACATATTCCAAAAGGCCATGCCTACGGGGAAATTGTCCAAATGGAAAATGTTGCTATGTGTGCTTGACGTTATATATGTGACTCAAAAAGTAATCAAGGGACAGGCCTTAGCAGACCATCTAGCGGAAAATTCGGTTGATGAAGATTATGAACCACTCCGAACTTACTTCCCCGATAAAGAAATCTTGTTCGTAGGCGAGGATATTGCTGAGTCATACCCTGGTTGGAGATTGTTCTTCGATGGAGTGGTCAACTTCGAAGGTTCAAGTATTGGAGAAGTCTTGGTATCAGAAACTGGTCAGCACTACCCGGTGACAGCCAAACTCCATTTCCCATGCACTAATAACATGGCCGAGTACGAAGCTTATATTCTCGGTATCCAACTAGCTATTCATATGAATGTCCAAGAACTCTTGGTCATCGGTGATTCTGATTTGGTAATTCACCAAGTTCAAGGTGAGTGGGCTGTGAAGAACCCCAAAATCGTGTCTTACGTGAAGATGGTCCAAAATCTGTGCAAAAGATTCAGGAAGATTGAGTTTAAGCATACTTCGAGGATTCAAAATGAGTTCGATGATGCTTCGGAAACCATATCCTCCATGATTCAGTACACCAATCAGAATTACATCGATCCGTTGGTGTCACGACCCAATTTCTCGGTCATGATGGCACCTACAATCCCCGGTAGGTGAACCAATCCCCGTAGCCCAGAACAGTTAGCAATGGGCTACTATCTAACAAATAAGGGAACCAGACGAATAAAATAGATAACAGGGATATAAATATATACATATGCGGAAACTAAACCAAACCCCAAGACCTGGTATCATAGTACAGAGCCAAACTACATACATGGAGTGCAAATAAACCAAAACTATATATACAGATGTCTCTGAATGGTAATAGAGTACATGAAGCAAAAGATAAACTAAAGCTAAGCTCCGATCGCCAAGAGCTCACCCTCAGCCTGAAGTAGTCCCCAACAGATCTCCAAGCACGAATCACAGCGATCTAACGGCGATGGCCCACGCTAGAATCTGCACCCAAAGATGCAGAGGGTAGGGGTGAGCACCAAATGCGAAGCATAAGGTACCCAGTAGGTATCATAGGCCGACTGGGCACATATAAGATAAAAGCATAGTAACAGACAGAATAGAAGCAAGGAGTCACAGAAATCAACGAAAGGTACACAGGAACTAGCCCAGAGGGAAATCAACAGAACCACATGTGAGGCTAGCAAGCAGAGTATACACACCAAAGGCACAGGTGAAAGTAAGAAACAACGCACCTGGGATCCTTGCAATAACAGTGTATAAAAAATAAGTTTACGAAATGGACGGTATACCGGTAACCTCAAGTGTAAGAAGAAGAGAGAAAGAGTAATGATAGGCATGCTCAGAGACATGAATCAAACTCAACTAATCATATCAATCTCAAACCATAAACTAACAGTCTAGCAGTGACCAACCTCATACTTATCCATAATAGAGAACAACTCAGTAAGTAAATAACAAAAGTCTACCTACAGTCCCCCGGCCGCCCATACAACCGAGGAACACAAACAAGTGAAAACAAACCCTCCGGCATCCCATACTACCGGAGCATACAATCAGCAAACAGCAAACAAGGGTGGAGCCTCAAACAATGAATGATATGATGCATGAAGATCTCAAGTGCCATGGTATCTCTGTATGTACCTCCTCCGGCGCCGATCCGGCCCAGCAGGTAGGTTCCATGGAAGGACCATACCGCTATACCTGCTTACTCCACCGATACCCCATCCTCCGGCACACGCAGCCCGTAGCCCCTGCCGGATGGCAAGGTCCATGGAAGGTCCCAGACCCTTACTCAAACTCAGTATTCAACACATGTCGTCGGTATCAGATAGAACCCAGTCTCGAATATGCAATGCGAGACCCTGTCCAGGACTAAATTTAGTAGGGAAAATGGTCATCAAAAAACTCCTCCCATCAGGGTGGCCTGCGCCGGGGCGTTAAACCGGGTCTAAACAGAAATAAAAAGGTTCATCTCAGGTGCTCGGTCCGACCGAGACTAAAAATCATCTCAAGTAGCAAGAAAACTCAACTAGCACTCCGGCCCTGCCGAGTCTAGCGATAATCGTAAAACTGATGATTTTAAACATAATTTTACTTTCTTGCCCAAAAATATTCACAAATTAGATCAACCATTTCCAAATCATTTCCATCAAAAACGGGCCCCCCAGGCCATGCAAGGTTTAGAAAATAGTGCCAGTAGGCCCGAAGCCAAAACCATAGTAGAACATGGATAAACCTCTTTATATGCATGGAAATGATATGATCACACACAATAGCTGCCCAGTAGCTCGCAATCAACCTATCGACCCTGCACAGGCCCACAACTACTCAGCAAGCATAACCAGCCTAGAAGGATAATTCTATGTCCGGGACTCGCGGACATTCCCAAAATCCCACCTTCTATGTTCCAGAGTCAGCAAGGCCTCACAGGACCACAAGGGTAAATAAAATATATCGGCAAATACTACAAACAACGGAGGAATAAAAGTAGGCGGACATGAATAAAGCGGTCGAGGTCTGTGGTACCAACCTAATAAACCAACCCAAGGATGCCCATTAATACGATTTTATTTTATATATACGGAGTCTAGGGAAAATAAACCGTAACCTACCTGTCGTTCGATGACAAGCTTGAACCTCCCCAAAAAGAAGCTCCGAAACAAAATCAAACTTGAACTCGGGCTTGAATAACTCGACGTCGATAATTGATTAAACACAAAATTATGTAAATCATGGGATAAGATGCTAACCCACCCACCTGAAGATTATCATACATGTATGCAGCACTGTATAATATAATCAAATGGTGGAGATTGAAGAATAACTCACTAAGAGTTCATTTTGGCAAAAGGATTTATAAATGGCAAAGTATATTTAACAATTTAGAGTTGGTACTTACCAACAGCTAAGCCCACTACGTGGCTTCTTAACCCCTTTTGTTGTCCACTCCCACCACTTCCACGTGGAAGTGGTGGTGCCACCAAAATAATTTTTATCCCGTTAAATAAATATTCGGGTATTGCATAAATTCGTGGTAAAATAAATATAATATTTTAAATATACCATAATTCATAGAAAATTATTTCCAATAAAACCTACTAGATTATAATAATAATTTTAAACATAACTAAATTTACTATCTCCGTTAAAATATTTTTCAAAGGTAATAATAATATAATATAACTTCCTACCACCTTTGACTTTTAAATAAAATACTTTCAAATACGCACGATTTCGATACTCAAGAATTCTCTCGGGATCCTCTCTTATTTTTTATAACTGTTTCGGAACTGAAATGGCCTCTTAAAACGTGAAGTCGAGGCTTAAATCGAGTTTAATCCGACCCGGTTCGCGACCCGGTTCGCAACCCATTTTCTGCCAGACAGTCCGCGGTAAAACAGTCATAACTTTTTACTCCGAGATCATTTGGACGTGAGGTTTTGTGCGTTGGAAACTAGACTCGTAGACCTTCGATTTGGTATTTTGGGACTTCTAACTCTTTATATATTGAGAGAAAAGCCCTGATACATTTGACCCAAAGTTCAGAAAATTTGTTAAAGGTCTTATGATATCTTTTGTAGATTTGCTTGACTTCAAAACTTAAACGTGGAAATGACCGGAAGGGTCATTACATCATCCACTACTAAAAAGGGCTTTCGTCCTCGAAAGTCAAGGTCAAGGAGGTACCTGAAGGCTAAAATAGCTGCGGATACTGATCCCGCATATCTCTCTCGGTCTCCCAGGTAGCCTCCTCGACTGGACGGTGCCTCCACTGAACCTTAACAACCGGGATCTCTCGAGACCTCAATCTCCTGACATCTCTGGCCAAAATAGCTGCAGGCTCCTCAACAAAGGCTAAATCCTCACCCAACTGAACTGAATCCCACTGCAACACATGAGACTCATCTGGTACATACCGACGCAACATCGAAATATGAAACACAGGATGTATAGCTGAAAACATCGGAGGTAAGGCTAACTGATTGGCAACGCTACCAACCCTCTGCAGAATCTCAAACGGCCCAATGTACCTGGGGCTAAGCTTGCCCCGCCTACCAAATCTCATCACGCCTTTCATGGACGATACCTGGAGAAACACCAAGTCACCGACACTAAACTCCAAGGCACGAAGCCTACGATCAGCATAACTCTTCTGCCTGCTCTGAGCTGCCCGAAGTTGTACCTGAATGACTCGGACTCCGGTTCTAGGGAATCTCGAAAGCAAATTGTGCATCTGTGGGCCCGGCACTAAGAACCATCAATACCAATACTGAGTGATAATGTAACGCTTGCCATTGTACAAACCTTCAAACCCGTGCCATGCGATACTCGAATGGAAGCTTGTTATTTTAAGCAAACTCTTGCCAACGGAACAAAACTGATCCAATAGACCCTCCCAAAGTCTGAAGAAACCAGGCTCGAAGCATGTCCTCCAAAAATCTGAATGAGTTCCATCTCGGACTGAGCATCTGTCTGAAGGGTGGAAAGAGTACTAAGAGAAACCTCGTGTACCCAAATCTACGCTGAATAGCCTCCAGTACTGAGATGTGAACTGAGTGCCTGCGGTCTGATAGAAGCTGGGACCCC